>CM062297.1:98655479-98720005 GCA_031216915.1 Pictodentalium vernedei | reverse complement strand
TGTGGGTATATCTATAAATATTTACACAAATCCTACCAATTGAACTAACGCCGAACAATTATCCTACATACGTGCCCATTTATTATCCAGATGTTAAAAAATAATCAGTTCAAAGAAGTGGTCAATTATTTTGGTTTTAGATTATTAAGTAATTCTGGACAATGTAGTACAGGTGGATTTAATCCGGGAACAGAACAGTGTAAGAAGGACCTCTTTGTGACCTTTTTATCATCATATTAGGCCTGTTGTTCATTGGTCTGTGCGCATTCACTTCATGAAACGAGATATTCAAAACCAGACGGATACTTTTCGCATTATCTGCTTCAGTCCGAAACATCGTTAGTGAGATTAAATAACCGATTTTCTATTTTCGTCACCGCGGGAGGGTGTTAGTTCTGTGGGGGAAAGTTAGTTTGATCTCAGCAATTTCGATTTCTAGTGATAGACTATCAGTAGGACTTTCCGTCCGAATCTGTCTTAGTCAGTCTCATGTGATTAATTGTACAGCTAACACGGACAGACAAACTAAGTACATCATCTTTAATTTGATGAAGGATTTAACTGTCATTTATCTGTGAAACTGTTTGGACTGAATATTGCCCTGTGAACCTATCATATGCAGTGGCGGCGCCATGGAGGCATTTTCCTTCACCCTCCATACGTACTCCATATGATCGGTGTATTTTCTTTTAACCCGCAACCTCACCAAGCAGGGAATTAAGCAATTTATCATTTGCAGAATGAGGTTCCCAGAGGGTGAATTTCCTAATGCTATCCCATACAGTGGGCTAGAATCCCTCAATACATACTCCGGGTACCTGTTTCTGTCTCGGCCTTAGACCTTGATACAGATTGAGGTTCATAGAGGGTGAATTTAGTAATGCTACCCTGCTGTACAGGGTAGCATCACTAAATTCCTCCTCCTGGGGCCTCGTTCAGCAGATGACAGTCTGCTTATTTCCAGACTTGAACCTCACTATCAAAAGCGGTCGACACCATTTAGAAAAGTCAACGTTCAAATTTTAGTATTTTTTCGTTTTTTGCATTTGAAACATTAGTTCAGCGATCTGAACGTAGTGGCTACCCCTCTACCTTCAGATTCTTCCCATTCAATCCTATAGAAAAATTTCCAATCAAGTTTTTATGGGAACTCAAAACTCGAAAATAGGAATATACATCAAGCTTTCGCCCTTATTACCGACGGCATTCGATAGTACACGTATTTCCTTACATTTGGGCAGAGTTTATTGATCCAAACTATGTTTTATCCTTTAATTATCGTTATTTGAATACTCTCGAAGTGTCAACAAATATTTCGATATCGTCCATGTTTTTGTCTAAATATAAAACAGTAAAAACAATAACCCGGTAATGGCGCCGAAACGAATAAACCTTTACATCGATGTGGAATCGGAATCTCGATCGCATTCGCGCAGAGGAGGTTATTCCACATCGATGAAAAGGTCTATTCGTTTCGGCGCCATTACCGGGTTATTGTTTTTACTGTTTTATATTTAGACAAAAACATGGACGATATCGAAATATTTGTTGACGCGTCGAGAGTATTCAAATAACGATAATTAAAGGATAAAACATAGTTTGGATCAATAACCTCTGCCCCAATGTAAGGAAATACGTGTACTATCGAATGCAGTCGGCAATAAGGACGAAAGCTTAATATATATTCCTATTTTCGAGTTTTGAGTTCCCATAAAAACTTGATGGGAAATCTTTCTATAGGATTGAATGGGAAGAATCTGAACGTAGACGGGTAGCCACTACGTACAGGTCGCTGAACTAAGGAAACATAGCTTATGCACCTCGTTTATTTCACCACCAAAGTCCTCGAATCTCAAATTTCGTATCGCATCAAATCCCGAATCGAATCAGGCGGATGATTTCGAATCGAATCGAATCGAATATCATCTGACGACTCATCAAATTATATATATTGCACATTCTCACAACCACAGGTTGCGCCAATCTCCACTCAAGTACTGTATTCAACAGCGACTCGACTGTTTGTGCAAGTCAATCAAAAAGCGGAATGCAGAACGGAATCAAAGTAGTTTCAGAAGCAGAATCTCCTTGAACTCTTCTTCTTCAATCATCAGGTCTCCTATACAGGAGACTTGATGGTAGAATAAGAAATTAAGACGAGGCACTCGGGAAGATTTAGGAAACACCTCGACGATTCGAAACGTTTCGAATCAGCGCCATGCGAATCATATCATCAGGACGATTTCCCATGCTTATATTAACCCCCTGCACACTGATGTCAAAATATCCAGATTTGAAGTGGCCATTTTTCCCATAATGCAAATGGGAAGTTAACCAATTCAATCTTGTTTGACAGAGCTCACTGAGCTCTGTCAAACAAGATTGAATTGGTTAAATTTCTAGTTGCATTATGGGAAATATTTGCACCACGAACTTTAGATATTTCGACATCAGTGTGGGGGGGTTAATCACTCATTTTTGTATGTCTTCTTCCGTCCGTGTCGGGCAAAGTGTTAAAATAAATTATAACTGCCCCCTCACACACACCGAAGTTGTTCCCATTTCCCCTCTCCCCCGAAAAAAAATCATAAATTTGGCGCCTCCACTGATGATATGATTGTCTTTTTTTCCAGGGACTTAAAGCCAAGAAATACAGAATTGTACAGACAAAAGGTAACATTTAAAGTATCACAAATAAAAAAATCTGAATTCTCATCTTTCTACTCTTCCATTCCTTGCTTACTTCTGTATCTTTCTCTTCTTTACCTGTTCGCATATGCTCTCTTACGGTCGTCCTACAAGAAAGGCTGCTAAATTGCTAATAAAATTCCTATTGTCCCACATAATTGCTGTCTACGGCTTTGTCCGAACAGAGTGTATTGTTTATTGTTTATTGATGTTTAAGGTCACATATTTATGCACAATGGCTAATCATGACCGTGAGAGTTTTACGGGTGGAGGAAGCTGGAGTAGCTCCCCAACATCGTAACTCCGCACTGCAGCACAGACAGGGTTAGATTGGTTGAAGACATGCGTACCATCGACGTGCAGTACGCCTTAGTACACGGCGTCATCGTGCCCCCACATGGGCAGTGGGGGTGAAGTGTCTTGCCCAAGGACACAACGCGGTTGCCGCAGGTGGGATTCGAACTGAGGACCTCTCGGCTTGCAGCCTGCACCTCTACCTACTGAGCCGCCGCGATCCCTTGTCCGAACAGAGTAACACTGTAGTACTCAACCTTATAGCTCGAAAAGTTGTGAATAACAAATGGCGGAGAATGACGGGAACACAATGGATGGGTTTAGTGTTTAAAGATGATAGGAACCTTAGCTACCCGCTATCAAAAGCTGAACAAGGTGCAACGTCACCGATATCCTTCGCTAACCAGAAACCATAAAAATGGAAATTATTTTCTGTGTCGAAAAAGGCCCACAACTCTAGATACTCTCCACTGGTCCATCAGCACACCAAAGATTATTCAAATTCGACATCCATTGACCGAGATACAGAGGTCTAAAGTTGTTACGGATGGACGGACCGGTATTGTAATTTGGAATTCGGTATCGGTTTCGGTACTTTTAGAGGGATGTTCCGCGATCTTGGTACAGTATTCGGCATCTTACTTGACTGAGATTTGCTGATAGTATCGAAGGGGAATTCACATCAGGAAAATACGGAATAAGTTGTTCGTGTATCATTCTACCACAGTGCCACAAATGACACTGCCAATGATCTCAACATTTGATTCTCGCAAAAGGAGTTCGTGAGATTCAAACAGGATTCTGGCGAATCATGACAAATGTTTAGGCATGCCCCCCCCAACCCCCCCACCATATTAGAACAAGTTCGTTGAGATTCAAACAGGATTCTGGCGAATCATGACAAATGTTTAGGCATGCCCCCCCCCCCCTCCCCATTTCGTTAAAATGTTCGTGAGATTCAAACAGGATTCTGGCGAATCAGGACAAACTTTTAGGCATGCGCCCCCGCCCCCCATATTGGAACAAGTTCGTTAAAATGTTCGTGAGATTCAAACAGAATTCTGGCGAATCATGACAAAGTTTTAGGCATGCGCCCCCCCCCCCCTCCCCACATATTGGAACAAGTTCGTTAAACTGAGGATTGGCGTTATATGATTTTATTGGAATTAAAACAAAATTCAATTGCTCAGTTTGGAAATTACGCGGGCGGACCAGTGGCGTAGCGGAAAGTCTTGTGCCCCCCCCCCCCCCCCCCGCGAGATAGAGACGGGGGCCCTTTCATAATGGTGGTTGCCTTTAAAACGGGAGCAAATTTAGTGTTGTTACCGTGCACAGCATACAGGATTTCACGTAGTACATACGCCATAAATTAAATGAAGGTATAGCCTATAGGATCGATTCTAAAAGTACGACTCTGTAGATTTTTTCATTATATGTTTTAAGTTTCACCCCCACCATCCAACGATACACACATGCACGCCCAACATGTGTGATTTGAGAGGCACCATGTATGTATATTGTTCATTTCTCACCCCTATCAGTTACAATGATGTAGCGTTCACTTAACCCTTTACCTAACCTGAAAAACAGACGACACTTGCAAAAATAATTCTTGAATAACTATTTTTTTTAAATTTTTTTGTTTCAAAAACATAGGTTATGACCCCTCATTGGAACGAGCTCGTTCCAACGAGGGGTCATAACCGATGTTTTTGAGACAAAAAATGAAAAAAATAATGAAAATTAATTGGCGATTTTTGAGAATAGCGCTGGCCGGTTTTGGCCGTAACGTTAGGTAAAGGGTTAAAAGAATAATACATAGACTACAAAGAGTACGTCGTGTGGAAGTGAGAGTTTGAAATTATGTGTATTTGGTACACAGTCTCGCTCTCTCTCTCCCTCTTTCTTCCAGCGTTGGGACGTCCATCAAGACGCCCCCCCCCCCCCTTCTAGCCTCCCCCGCAATGCGGGCTCTGCGAGCCCATACCCTACGCCACTGGGGCGGACGTAGGCGATTCATAAGGTAAAAGGAGAAAGAAAAAAAATCGTTGGGCCACCCATCTACGGGTTAATGTTCCATCTTTGTGGGTAGAAGCTGTAAGTGTTAAGACATAAACTTGTTACAGCTGAGATCAGTGTGCGTAAAAGAGAATTAATTCTCTTATTTGACGGGTTTGTATACCGGAACTATCCCATTTGTCTGGGATATGATGTCGAGCTGTCCGCTATCGATCTCATCATCATCAGATATTTTGTGAGAGACAAAAAAGACGTTATCACATTTCCGTTTCCACGACATTATTGCTTGCTTCTTATACTCAAGGGATCAACTGTATCAAACCTGGTCATAATTCCTTAACAGGACACTTCATTACATTGTGACCGTGTGGGGACACTCAATCAACCAAGTGTAATAATGACAACCTCCCCTTCGACGGGAAATTGTCAGATTGCTTACTCTCCAGATTCTTACTGACGCACAAAACTCCTTCGCTGTTAAACCCTTCAAACACAAAAATGCGAGTGATCACAACAACCCCTATCTGTACATCACGGGCGAACTCCGCCTATCGGTCACCTTAAAAGATGAAAGCGAACGATTTTTCGATCGCCTACATTACTAGATCTTAGGTAGGTAGGAATTTTACACAAATTTGCTCTCGGTAATTTTTCCCAAACTATGATCTACCTAATGATGACAGTGAAGCGTGGTATGCTTTGACTTCGGTAAAGAGGTACTGCGATGTTACACATTGTTGGAAAGGGCTCGACGAGCCCTTTCCAACAATGTATTACATCACTGTATATCACCGTCTTATCCCCTTATAACGCAACGGCCATGACCGACCAGCGCTCTCCACAAAAATCGTCATTCAATTTTATTTTCAATCTTTGCCTCCAAAATATAGCTTATAACCTCTCATTGGAAGGAGCCCATATATTTGAAAAGTCAAAATTCAGATTGATGGGCCTTGTAACTCGAGAAAGATTTCAATCAAATAATTTATTAATCATTGATACTTAATCAAAATGTTAGTCTAACATTCCATTTACTTTGTTTTTAATTGTTCATATTGTCCTCGTTTGCCATACAAGTTTAGTTGTTTTTTTGGTTGGCCATTAAAATTAAAAGCCATACCCGCTCGGCAAAATCGGGAACGTATCTCTTCTGTATGGCGAATTAATGATAGTTTTATTAATTTAATAAATCAGCTACATGGGTCTGAATGATTAAATCAACACGAATACTCCTAACAAATCGAATTAAAGATTCGCCCACTCGCACCACTCAACGGGGGATGGGGCCGCGTTGAATAGCACATGTTTGAACATGGTTAAAAACAACGTAACAAGCATTGAGATGGATACTTAATGAGATAATGGTTTGCACTTTGACAAAATTTAGAAACATATCTCAGTCTGGACGTGAAAATTCCACACTACATTAATACGTCAAATACAATATCATCATAAATTGACTGTTTAACTGGGTCAACTCCCAGAATACTCAACTTAGATTATCTTCCTTTATATCTGACTAGGCGCTGCCACTCTGCCTTGTAACGTTTACAGTCTAAAACGTTTTGTTTTCCTTGTAATATTTTCACACGGAATCCCTCTATTGTTGCGTGCACATCATCACTGACAATTGTCGTCATTGATAGAGATCTATATGAAAGTTAGCTCCCCTTAATTTTCCGGAGCTGTCAGAGAATTTAACACTAAGGGTATGGAAATTTCATATAAAAACTGAAATGTCGAAATGTTAGCGAATTTGTATCATAGATGTGCACGTTCTTTCACAAACTTCGGGCATTTTTCTGTGGGGAAGCATGAAAATACAGAAGCTGCCTTTTGCAAGTTTGTTTCCCCAATCTTGTTGAACAATTGACTGTTATTCTCCTTTGAAATCCATTTAAAAAAAAACGCGTTTTTACCATCTTTTTATGTTCTATAACCTTTTCCGTTCGTTTTATCAACGGTGTGCGCATCGTGACATATATACGCAGAACAACGCACACGTGTGAATGGGTTAATTGGTATGGCATGAGTGCCTGCGCGGAAGGAATAGAACGAAAGGCCGCGGACCATTCTTTTATCCTTCCGCGATGGCACAAGTGCCATATCGATTAACCCATTCACACGCGTGTGTCGATCTGTGTTTATTACACGCCTTCACGTCTATAAAACAATTATTAAAAGGACACTCAGCAATTCATTTGACAACTATTAACACAGACAACACATTTTATCGCCAACCAAATTTGCGAGGAGAACCCGTGTTACTACTTCGTCCCCTGAGTTGCAATGTGTTCTGTGTGCCTAATGGCACATAGAACACATTGGAACTCAGGGGACGATTTTCAGCTATCGCTAGCGATTCAAACCGTTGCTCGATTTGTAGAAAATTCCAGTGAAATTTCGCTTCTATTTAAAAATAGTCCGTCAACGATTTCCGTTCTGCACATAAGAGCGGAACAGATTTTTTTTCCGCACTATTTAGTTTTCCTGCAGATAGGGATTTCATAGAAAAGACGTGTAATAAAACACAAACGTTGTCCTTTGTATGAATATAAAAGTTGCGGCGGTGAGATTCGCTCTTTTTTGTTTCCTGGGAAGAATAAAAACTTTAAAATTTCTGAAAAACACACCCTCTCAACAAGGAGCTAAAGTGGATATTTAGTGTTGGAAGGTTGAGACTGATGGACATTCTTAATGATGGACTATCTGTGAACTAGTTGTTTCTAATTACCTTGCCACGAAAAACTAAGTTTCCTTTTGTTATTTTTAAAAAACTAAAACAACAGACAGCTCTAACAGCAGTCTATTGTTTTCGTTTTAAAAATAACAAAAGGAAACTTAACTTTATTTTCTACTGATGTCATAGATGTTTTCTCAACAATTAATTGTTTCTTAATAGGACCTTCTTCACTCCCGCTCACCTAATAATTTCAAGGGAGATAACTTTATCGAGAGCCGATTTTCACGACGATTTTAGTCATGGATGTAGAGTGAATGTGTTGCGTCACAGTAAAATTGTGTTCCAAATTATATTGAGAAAATTCATTGACCGTGCGTAGAAACAAAGTATTGTTGTGAGAGAAGGCAATGTTTATTAAGATGGAACACAATATTTTGAGTTAACAAAACGTCCCCTAAGTTCTAATGTGTTCTATGTGCCTACAGGCACATAGAACACATTGGCACTCAGGGGACGAAAATGCTGTAGTGGTGGAACACAACAGCATTGTGTTCGGACACAAAATTATAATACAATAATTATTTGTGTCGGAAAATAATCGTTTCGTTTCTGAAGAGAATATCAGCGACCGAGCCGTTGATATTCTCTTTCAATACTACACCATTAATATTCTGATCCCATTCATGCCCGAAATCGCTAACATTATTTCATATTCTCTCATCCTGGTATTTCTTTGGCCTTTTCGCTACAGTTATTCCTTCACACCGGAGAAGTGAAGACCTAAGAATCATTCGTGGTGCCTCAATTACCATTTTATCTCCCGGAATGAATTTGAATCTTCATTTTTGGCGGATTCACACTCCTAACCCAGCATCATATGAAATGCAGTGGAGTAGGGGATACTTTTCTGCTGCCAATTTTATCCCCCACTACTTCATTTTAAGAACTCCATGATGGAAGCACGAATTATTACCATGTTCGACATAATATTATGGTACGAGAACCGTAATATGGAGATCACACAAAAGTCTTTGAAAAGAACACAGAAGGCAGGGTCGGAACTAAGGCTGTGGGATGGGGACTGCTGTGGGGATACGTGGCAACCCCAAATCACCCGTCCTTTTCTCTACATTTGTTTCAAATCTTTCGTAGGAAGAAAATTATCTGTATGTTCAAATGGGAATATTATTTTTCAGTTCCATATGTTGGCATTCGCAACCGGTCATTTGGTGTAAAATAAACTCGAAAAACAAAAAGTACCATCTCCCTGAAAAATAAATACAAATTATGACACCCGCAAAAACGGAAGTCAGGAACGGCTCACCACAACTCTGGTAAAAATTACTTTCAGTCAAACCCCGACAGATGTTTATTATATTGTCACTTACTTCATCTTAAGATTGCGATCCTTTCATTTCCGGTAAGGCACTTAACCCCGATTGTCCTCATGGGGGCACGATGACGCCGTGTACTAAGACGTACTGCACGTCGATGGTGCGCATGTCTTCAACCAATCTAACCCTGCCTGTGCTGCAGTGCGGAGTTCCGATGTTGGTGAGCTGGCATGTGCTCGTCGTTGCTCGGTGGTTCTCTCCGGGTACACCGACTTCCTCCACCCGTAAAACTACCACGGTCGTGATTAGCCATTGTGCATAAGTATGTGACCTTAAACATCAATAAATAAATAAATAACTTTCATTTCCGAAGTTGAAATGTCCATTGTTAAAGCGCAGATAATTTCACATAGATTTATGTTTATTTCGCTGACCAAGTGCGATGTGCTTAGTTCCGGAAGTTGTAGGAAAAGCTGAGTTTCCATTTTGGATTTTTCTAAACCAACCAGATATCGTCTTTAGAATCAATCGAATAAATTTTGACAACTTCCGGAACTAAGCACATCAAAGTGTGTCATTTTTTCAACAAATGCCATTTTAAGAAATTTGTACTTTATTTATATAGGGTATTAAATATTGGAAAATGGACAGGTAAAAAATATTACGGCAAGGGAATCGACTGAAACACGAACTTTTCCAAAGTTGAAGTGAGGATTTCTCTCATTTCCGAATTTGCGTTTTTTATAGGTCTTTATTTATTTATATAAGGAGAAGGTACTTTTCACAAGTTGATACAAGCCTCGCCATGACACACACATAGAGTCTCTTACACACTCAAGTATGGGCTAGATATGCCCATTTGTACCTTATAGTAGTTCAGCTATCTGAACGTCGTGGCTGCCCCACAGTGGGGCAGCCACGACTTTCGGGTAGCTGAATTAACTGTAGCGGGATAGCCACAACCTTTGGATAGTTGAATTAACTAACTGTAGTGGGGCGGCCACAGCGTTCGGATAGATGAACTAACTTTACAGGAGAAACTTGCAATTTCAGGCTTGTAATACGATGTAACTCAATTTCAGGGCTGTGTTTATTATGCAGATTGATGTTAAGGTTCCTAATACACCGTGTGTCATGAGCTTCCTTTCATGTCCGCTAAAGTCTCTGTCTATCATTATCTGCCATTATAAACTCGATTGTTCCTTAGATTGAAGTTTGTAATCAAATTTACCAGGAATTGATGATTCCGCGATTGTTCTAAAGAAACTAATGTCTTCTGACGTAAAATCAGGTCATCGTGTTTTCATGTTAGACTGCTAGAGTCGAACATTCATGAGGTTTATACAGAGAGAAAATGTACATAACCACCGAAACAATGTGGGTGGAGTCGGCTTCACCTACGTTTCGGCTCATGGTTCACCTTGTGAAACTTGGTGATCTGTGAGCTGAAAGCGTGCAAGTAATTCTTCTATTTTCTATGACATTTCAAGTATTTGGCACCGGGGTGAAAAATCCTCTCTCAAGTGTTCAAGTAGTTATTCATTCCAACGTGCTGTGATGTCCTTTGAGCAAAAATCCCATTAAATTACGAAATCACAGAGGGTGTCGAATGAGCGTCCCAGATAAAATATTCCTACTTTCTCACCAAGTGCCTTTTCCAGCGTTACACAGATGACATTAGTTATACACGGCAAAACCTCCCTCTGGAAACCGGTGGCTTTGCAACTCAAACTGCCTCCCAATCTTTTCTAGCCACAGGTTAAGTGAGTCAAGAGACTGTGGCCGAAGAGCATGCCTTCGTTACTCAATAATACTCACGCAGCTCACTACCCTCAGGAAAAGGCCGTTTTCAAATTTTTCAACCTAAACTTTCTGTTCTTGATGGTAGAAAAATAATGCTTAACATGGACAATATATTGTCAGGGACGTGACTAGAGATTTCCGTTTGGGGTGGGTATAGGGTATTGAATTTCCAACTAGGGGGGGGGACCGGGAGGGGGAACCCCCCTCACGGTCCCTCCCCATAGTTGAAAGTCAGTACCGAGTAACATTTTGAAAATGAAGCCACGAAAGGGGGCATAAAATTGCTTCTAGTAACTGAAGTGCCAACACATTTATGATAGAATTATCAGGTTATTATTATTTGGTATTATTCAGGGAACTGAATATGTGCTAAACAAATGCTCAAGCTGAGAACTTTGCGCAATTCATACTGTCCAAAACATTAAATCAGATCTTATGCAGGAATGATCAATTTGCGATGTTTCATCATTTTGTAACTGTGAATGATGGATTTAACTCAGAATAACGATTTTACATGATGTGATTTTCTTGAAGTGCATTTTTATACCGATTAACATCTTGCATACTTATGATGTTCGATATTGCGTATACTGTAGTTGTAAATAGTAACAGTTGGAATTTTTGCCGATTTGAAACCGAGTTGGAATTTTGGGAAGTCAAGGAGACATCAGCATCACCAAAGAAGATCTAAAATCCAGATAGATGGAATTTCCAATTACTCATGACTTGCTCTCCGAACTTCCAACTATAGGAAATTTTTGGCAGGATTGGGGGGTAACAAATCCCCCCCCCCCCCCTGTCGTCACGTCACTGTATATAGTGGTGCATCTATTGCTAAAGTCGCGATTGTTTTATTAAGGTATTGAACGTCGTTATACGTATCGCTGGCGCTGCATGACCTTTACCCACATTTCATAGCCGCGAGATTTAAATATACGAAAAGCATGGAACATTCATTTCATAACCCAAAAGGTATAAATAAGAGGTCAAGTTACATAAGGGTGGTCAGATTCGTTCCTACTAATCCAAAATGATGCTAGTAGTAGTGTTGCCAACACAAATCATATCTACAGTTAAAACTAGAAGTCCTGTCATGAAATGCGCACAAATAGTACGTCGATCTGCGCGTAAATTTACGCGTTATGCCCGTGGAAAGGCTACCAAATTCTGTACATATGGCCCGTGCACAAGCAATGTTTCAGCCAATGGACCTCCTGGTAACCCGGAGGTCCATTGGCAGAAACATTGCTTGTGTTTGCCATGAGTAACCAGGAGAACTTGCCGTGGTTTGGGTGCCATTCGATGTGGCAATTGCGCGCAATTCCTACGCGCAATTAAGCCTAGATAAGCGCACAGTCCGTGACAGGACTTCTAGTTTTAACTGTACAGTAATATTGTGATACGTTCCAAACACACCATAAATATTCAATGGCTTATCTCAGGCAGTGGCCTAGATAGCTTTTCGCTGGCGGAGGGGCAAGCCCAAAATTTTCCGACAGACCGAAAATTTTCCGACAGTGTAACAACAACAAAAACCCAAACAAACAGAAGAATGTGTTGTTTACTGCAAATGTACTGAAAATTGGTCTTTTTACTCAAAATGTACCCAAAATGGCATGTTTTTTTATCCCCAAAGCCAGCATTTTAATGTTATTAGGCATAAATTCGCCTAAAAATGGTCCCACAAAATTCCCGACAAAACTTCTGGTGGGGGGGGGGGGGGGGTCTGCCCCCCCCCCTTTATCTACGCCACTGATCTCAGGCTTTTGTGATCTCAGAACATGTGTCATTAACATGCCATCATTAGAGGTCGTGCAGACAATACACAAATCATCCGAGAAGGGATTTTTAATCAAGTCTTGGCTGCCTTTATCACCTGAGTGGTGATTTCTAGTCAAGTCTTGGCTGCCTGTTAAAGCAGCCAAGCCTTGACAAGAAATCACTGCTGAGCAACTGGACATGTACAAGTTGTAGTGAAGTGGAAATTCAGAACAATTGCCCATGCCCTTAAGGGTTGACACAACTGAAAAGAAAATTAGTCATCTCTTTCATGAAAATGGTCTCTTCAACTGCTGGCCAGCCTCGACAAGGCCTTATAAGTAGGAGATGTAAGAAAATTTGAAAATTCAGACAGTTTCGGTATTCAATGATGGATTCGATCCGGTATTCCCACGATATCGGCTTTTCGGTACATTGCCCATCTGTTGTGTGGTAGCATGTTTTTACTAGCGAAACATACTTTAGCGGATGTTCACACTAGCGCCAAGGAGTGGGTGGGTGGGGGGGGGGGGGTGGGGGGGTGCGCTCGGGATTTTTGGTGTTTTAAAAGGCTGAAGGTCGTGGGAAAGCCATACACACCAGGGTTGGGAGGAGTTAAAATTTTCTTAACGTAGTTAACGCGTTAACGAAATAACGCGTTAACGCGTTAATAAAACGTTAACTGTGGTCTTTTGTATAAGAGTAATATCGACAATTGTTCAACGTAACATGATGTTACATGTTTTAATGAACAAATAAATGACTAGTAACTCATGAACAGCGTTCTTCGCGTTCTTTGAAATACTGAAAAAGCTCCGAACTCCAGCAAAGTTCGATGAGTCGTGCTTCGAGCGCTCAAAAGTTCTATACTCTTAAGTTAAGTCGAGTTAAGTGATAGTCGCTCACTCCGAATTCTCATGCATAAATATTATTGCCCGAGCCACGTCTTTAGACAAAGACATCCGTCTTTGCTCGAACACCAGGCCATATGCCGAAAACAGCTGCTCCAACGATGCGGACGTAGCAGGAATAGCTAAGTATCTTCTCTCAAGTCCCGCCATTTTGGGAAGGAGTCTTTCGTGGTCTTGCCACCATTTCAAAGGGTCGGCTGTGACAGGAGCAGTCAAGAACTTATCATACTCATCAACTTCATCAGCAGATGATTCTTGAACGTTCGATCCAAGCAATTCTTCAAGAAATGATTTTCTTGCTTGTTTCATGGGTGGAGGTTGAACGTCCTGCGAAGAAGAAGGATTACTGACTTCATCAGTTTCACTGGTCGCCAGTTTGCCGACTTCTTCTCTCACCGTTCGCTTCACTGATGCGGCCACATGTGGTTTGACAAATGATAAGTTTTTGAAACGCGCATCCAAGTAAGAGGCAATCATGGTAATACTCATATTGAAGACTCGCGTTATTAACGTGTTATTTTTTTTTCTAACTCAGTTAAAATATTTTAACGCGTTAACGCGTTAACACGTTAACTCCTCCCATCCCTGATACACACAGAAATACAGGTTATAAATTACCCAAATTGTAAGGAAATAATTGAGGAGATACGGTCAAGGAAACGCAAGAGGATGGTTCTCCTAGCACGAATTAAAAAAAAAAAGTTCCGGAGGAGACCTCCCACTTCAGTTAGCCGCTCACAGGCCCATAACGTCCGATCTACACATTGCCCTGAGACATTGCCCTGAGGCCCGCCCTCGCTCTCGGCGGCCCTGGATGTTGCGATAGTGTGAACAATTACATGTTAGACTGCATGTACATGGAGTGGTTATTAGGGCGTTGTTGTGATAGTTTGATCGTTAGCTAATCTATTTCTTTTCATTTTTTAAAAATTCATTGTGTCATTTTTATCATGTAAATGCCATACCCTGCCTTGTATAATGGTTGTGCAATAAAGTATTATTATATTAAATATATTTCTTAACATAACTCAGAATTTTACCTAACGTCCTGGATTTAATCATTTCACTCAGTTGCATAATAATACCTTTTAACACTGCAGCTGTTCAAACCAACGTGCAACAGGTATTTCTATATTTAACTGGAAACAGTCGAGTATAAATTTTTAGCTTGATGCTGAATCCATTTCTTTGATAGTTTATATTGTTCAATTGTTCTTTATATTTTGGAAACAAACGCTGTTAAAACTAAAATTAACGCTGCTCTTCTAATGAAATATTAATATGGTAAGCGAACACGGGACATATGTCGTCCTCTGAGTTCTAATGTGTTCTATGTGCCAGTAGGCTGCCAGTAGGCACATAGAACACATTGGAACTCAAGGGACGATGTGTCCACCAGAAATGTGCTCACTCGTATTCTCAATTTTAGTGTGGTCATTTTAGATTTTAGTGAGTAGTTATGAAAAGTGAAAGTACAACAGTACTATAAAACTTTTACAATTGTATTTTCTAGAACTGTACTTTCTATAGTTACGACTTTAAATGGGTTGAAATGAACCAATTGCATTTTCAAAGATGCAGCAATTTGCCAGTTGCTAAATTGCCATATCTTTTAAAACGCTAATAATTCATTTTAGTCAGTTATATTAATAGGTAGAAAATATAATTCTAGAAAATACAACTCAAGAAAATACAATTGTAAATGTATTATAGTATTGGTCCCAGCTGGTGGGGAATGATGTGGCATGCGACGATCGGAAGAATAATTAAATAAAACCACATCGAGTTTTCGAGAGAGCTTAGCGACACATAATATCGCCGTGTGCCACAGTGACGTAACCATTAGGGCCTAGGAGACTCCCCCTCCCAACAAAGGAAAAAATCCCCACTTCCCTCCCTAAACATTCATGCATGGGGCCGATTGGGGCGTCGGCGGAATAGATAAATAAATGGGGCGAGAGCATGAATTTTTCGACAGACCTTAGCGGCGCATAATATCGCCATGTGTCACAATGGCATGGGGCCCGAGGAGCCTCCCTCCCTCAAAAAGAAAAAAAATTGTCCACTTCACTCCTTAAATATTCATGCACGGGTCTTCAACTAATGAAAATACAGATGAGAAACCACACCTCGGGAAAACTGACATTCTTCCGCGCCTAAAATGTCTTCAAAGAGTACACCATTTGGGTATATTTTTAAAAAATTCCTCCGGGGGAGGCCAAAACCTGATCCTCCTCCTGAGAACTTTGAAAAACAAATACTCCCAAGCCGTAGCGAAGAGAAACCACTTCCATACCTTTACCCCACTCAAAACGTCATTTTTTGTGATATGCCGCTGACATAAAAATGCCCCCCCCCCCCCCCCCGCAGATTCCTGTACCCCCACCCCCATAATAGATACATGTCTACGCGCTTGGTGTACCATTATTGGTAGAAAGTGGTGCTTAGCATTGCTACTTTCTACTGGAAGATTTGTATTCTCACATATTAGTTGAGGGTATTCACTATCTTGGCCTCGAATAATATGAAACTGCTGGGAACAAAGACAGAAAAGTACTAAATACCCGACACAATCTGCGCTCTCCATTTTTCAGCGATCTCCGTTACAGCTCTATGTGCTTCAATCGTCGCATTCTGCTCTTCGAACTAGGAAATTTGAAGCTTCATGCTGAAGTATGTTCCTTCCCGCTTTGTTGAACACGTACAGTGTTAATTTTACAAGAGGACAAACACGTGCGCTACAGTATTTATTTTATTCTCCCTGTTCCGCGATATGTTATTTTTGGGACAAAACTTAGTCAGAGATCGTAAAACATGCACATTTTCCAATTTTTCTCTAATTTAAGTATTCAAAATTGGCCAATAAACTAAGAATAGAGTATGGGATTTCTGTCTAATCTTCACAACGTGCAAAAGGAATTTCTGGTAAAGCGAGACACTGGCATTCTTTCAAAATCCAATGTTTGCAAATAACACTGTTTCAAGAAAGGTGTGACATCTATATATAATTAACCATTGTTTAACCATTAATGGTAATTGTTACAGTAACATGCCTATATCTTCCCTAAAGACAAAGAACTTTTGTTTACAGGTTTAATCAATTTTTCTCATGCAAATACACATACTGCATTCTTGACGGTTTGAAGTGGGAACACTAGCGTTATCGACATTTCTGGATACGATATGTCGCGTCGTAGCAACAACATGGTTGTGAAGATGGCATTATCACAAGTTGTAAATATGTTAGGTGACCCGAAATCTATCCACTTAGTTTGGGTAGTATTTTACCATCCCCCTATTGACCCTAGATGATCGGAACAGTGGCCAATCCCAGGCCTGGTAATCTAGAAAATCAAGAAGTGCAAAACAATTGCCCTCCTCAGATTGCTTGGGAGTACAATTGCACCTGACATTTTCAATGCAAAAACTTGTATGGTACTTTGGTTATATTCACTTCAAAGTATTAATATTGTGACAGCAATATTGTACTACATTCAGCTACAAAGTGGAAAAAACTGGCACACACTTCTTCTCATTATTCAAAATGCTGCATTCAATTCTTATGTGACTGTCTTCTACACTCAAAACGTATCGAAATGCAGCACAGCATGGGTCATGATTTATTGCGAATCAATGCAACATTGACAAATCGTCCCCTGAGTTCCAATGTGTTCTCTGTGCCAACTGGCACAGAGAACACATTGGAACTCAGGGGACGAAATGATAATAGATTTTAAAGGCAATTCCAAACAGGTCTGGCATTCCAGAAAATCAAGGGTTGCAAAAAATTGCTCTCCTCAAGTTTTTCTAGGCGTGCTGTAGGCGTGCTGCACTCTTGCAATCCTAAAGAATGCCAGGTCTGCCAATCCTCAAAAGCTTTTACAATTGTATTTTCTAGAATTGTATTTTCTAGTTACGTCTTCAAATGGATTAAAATGAACCATTAGTATCTTCAAAGGTGTGGCAATTTGCCAGTTGGCAAATTGCCATATCTTTTAAAATGCAATGGGGGCGCGGTTGCGTTGCGGTAACCGGTCCTCGTCAAATCACAGCAGTTAAGCAAAGTCGAGCCGGTTAGTCCTTGGATGGGTGACCGTCTGAGCGATCGATTCGGACCCCCGCGTTGTGTCCTTGGGCAAGGCACTTAACCCCGATTGTCCACATGGGGGCACAATGGCGCCGTGTACTAAGGCGTACTGCACGTCGATGGTCCGCGTGTCTTCAACCAATCTAACCCTGCCTGTGTTGCAGTGCGGAGTTACGATGTTGGGGAGCTGGCAGCTGCTCGTCGTTGCTCGATGGTTCTCTACGGGTACGCCGGCTTTCTCCACTCGTAAAACTGTCACAGTTATGATTAGCCATTGTGCATAAGTATATGACTTTAAACACAAAATAAATAAATAAATAAATAAATAAATAAATAAATAAATAAATAAATAAATAAATAAATAAATAAAATGCAAATGATTAATTTTAGTCAGTTATATTAATAGGTAGAAAATACAATTCTAGAAAATACAATTGTAAAAGGTTTATGGTATTGGTTCCATGTATCCCCCCCCCCCCGAGCGCCGGAGGGGTTTTTGGCGGGCTTATAGACGAGAGCTCCGCCTTCACGTTGGGCACTTTCGCGCGAACGTTTCGCATTGTAACTCAAGCATCGGCAATCGGATTTTGATGTAGCTTATTATGATGAAAAACCAGAATATCTGTCCATGATGGATTTTATCCACGCATTCTTACCAGAGCTATGGCCCTTGTTAGACTTGAAGAAAACTGCTCGTACGATCGTTTTGTATTGCAATTCAAGCATCGGTTGTCGCATTTCGATGTCCTTTGATATATTGAGAGTCCAGCATGGCGGAAAGGATATCCACACATTGCGGGTTTCGTTCACACATTCCTACCAGAGTTATGTTTCTTGTTATACTCACAAAACAGTTCCTATGAACAGTTGGAATTGGGGAAAGGATATCCAATATTGTAGATCTCATCCGCGCATGCTTACCGCAGTTATATCACTTGTTATCCTTACAAACATATCTCTATGAACTTATGAACTTTCTGTATAGGTGTGCTTTGCTCATGGGAATAATTTTTATTGAATGGCAGCGAAGCATTTAATATTTATATTGCCCAACCGTGTTAGTCCACGCGTACGTCCGTTTGTTTGTCCAAAATGACGGACATTTAAAAACTGGGTTTTTAAGATAGAGATCATCTCACTAATTGTTTTCATTTAAAACACTGCTTTTCCACAAATTAGGTGGGTGTGAGAAATGTCCAGTGAGCAGTATATGGTATCCATGGTATGGCAGGGGAGGCGCGTATGAATATCGTTTCGCGTTGCCCTTTTTTCTTGTTCCTGACTTCCTTTTATATGACAGCCAGTGAGTCTAGTGTATCAGTACTGATTTCTCGTGTATCAGCATTGATTTCTAGCCGAGTCTTGGCTGCCTCTAGAGGCAGCCAAGACTCGACTAGAAATCACTACCAATTTATTTATTTATTTATTGTTGTTTAAGGTCGCATAGTTATGCACAATGGCTAATCATGACCGTGATAGTTTTACGGGTGGAGGAAGCCGGAGTACCCGGAGAGAACCACCGAGCAACGACGAGCAGCTGCCAGCTCCCCAACATCGTAACTCCGCCCTGCAGCACAGGCAGGGTTAGATTGGTTGAAGACATGCGTACCATCGACGTGCAGTACGCCTTAGCACACGGCGTCATCGTGCCCCCACGCGGGCAATGGAGATGAAGTGTCTTGCCCAAGGACACAACGCGGTTGCCGCATGTGGGATTCGAACTGAGGACCTCTCGGCTTGCAGCCTGCACCTCTACCTACTGAGCCACCGCGCTTCCAATCACTACCAATGTAATTTGACTAATGTCTTGTTCACTCCGTCTTGGTTGTATGATGACGTACCTGTTCAGAGACCACGTGCTATGTCAAAAATCGGTTATAGGGCGTTAAAGGTTAGGAACTTCTCACCAAATGAGTTCATATAAACAAAAAAACCTAACTGAAGTGATGGGAATCAGAATAATGAGGCTTAGGTATTTCGGTGACTGACTCACATAAAATATAATTTTGAAACATTGTAAATACATTTTTTGGTGTTATCGATTATATCTTCTTTATGAAGAGAGGGTGAAGTAATTGTGTTATTGCCTCTTGCAACCTAAGTAGTAATATTTTGTGGTTGGTGTGCAGTATAAGGTTGCAAGGAGCAAAATAAACCCAAAATGTCCACCAAGCGTTGGTGAGCAACTATCAAACGGTTCAATGTACTGACCGGACACATTAACCCTTTACCTAACATGAAAAGCAGACGACATTTGCAAAAAAAAATTCTTGAATAACTAAATTTTTTCATTTTTTGTCTCAAAAACATAGGTTATGACCCCTCGTTGGAACGAGCTCGACGAGCTCGTTCCAACGAGGGGTCATAACCTATGTTTTTGAGACAAAAAATGAAAATATTTTGAAACTTAATTGGCGATTTTTGAGAATAGCGCTGGCCGGTTTTGGCCGTTACGTTGGGTAAAGGGTTAAAACAATCAACGGGTGCAGATCAACCTCCCAACCTCTTGATCACACCTCGACGGGGACAGGCTCACAAATCGTGGGAACTACTGTTGTGACCTTCACAGATCGATATGATGTAGGGATATCACTAGGATGGGTGTGTACACATCCCATAGAACGATTTTGTCTAATTTTGAAGCGATGAGGTCGAATCTTGGAGCATCCTGAGGCCTATTTAATGGCTTCAGCAGATTCCAGAGTCGCTCTTAAAAAGTTATTGTGAATATAGCAGGCACTATGAGCGTTGGAAATCATAAGTGGCAAGTTGTATTTATGTATGTGTGTATGTGGAGGGGGGGGGGCAGGCAATGGAAATTTGGGTGTGCCACACCCAAAGACCGACACGCCAACTATTGAGGCAGTGCTCCCGCATTCTTACAGCGCTAAGAATATACCTTCTTTTTATTTTAGCGAGGAATATAAGTGTTAAAGATTAAATCAAACGCGTGGAAATTTTGAAATCCGATCTGAATAAAGTGATGCCTTTATTGTTTCCAACGTTATAATTAGGTTCATTCAAGACCATTCCTGAGGTTTAAACGTCACATGCTGTGAACCAAGCATAATTCCTCCACTAATTGCAAAAAAATCCTCCTCCCAAACGAAGTAAACAAACACCGCGATTAAATCACAGCGATCGTCGACAATGATCCGCAGTGGTGGTGGATGTAAGATGAGAGAAGCTTCTTGAAGTACTGAAGTAATCGCTGTTAGAGATAAGCCAGCGGATGACGATTGCACGGTGTTTGTTTTGCATTTGAAATAATAAAGAGAGGCGATACAGGAAGACTGCAACTGAGGGCATTTGTGTCCAGGTGTCAGATGGACCACTTCCTGCAAAAACGTGAAGGGATTATCTCATACGCGTGGCTTCCCCAGACAGTATAAGACGAACCGCTGAGGTCGTCTTTCCCTGAGAACACAATACATTCAATGAGAAATTTGGATGTTGGGTGTCTTGATCGAGTTTGTAAATTTGACTGCAGACCTGTGAACAGCGAACATTGGTGTGTTCTCAACAATTATTGATGTTTTTTCTTCGTAACCTATAAATCGCTTTACAATGTGAATATGGATTTAGTTTTCACGGTGTAGACAAGTTAGTGGAAAGGAATGTAACTAAAATCATTTTCTGTTCTGAACGGGATTATATGAATGTACTTGAGAAGACAGAATATCAGCCAGGTAAATCTGCAAACTTATATATTATTTTATTTTTATACTGAAATGAGCAAACACAGCGAATGTTTGTAACGTCATAACTATTATTTTACGAGATGGCAAACGATTTTTTCTTCAGAGCAAAGTCACTCAATTAAAATACACAAATTTCCGGCCCAACTGCCTTTACGAAGTAGAGAAAGGTTTTAATTTATTTATTTATTTATTTATTTATTTATTTAATTTATTTATTTATTTATTTATTTATTTATTTATTTTCGTTCATTCCCAAACATGGGTATATGACATGAAACATAGAGTAAAACATATTCAGATATCATGCCTGGCATTTTCAGGAGAGCGATTTATTCGCTCGCCTACTGCTCGCCTTAAAAAAATTGAGGAGGGCGAAAAATAGTCCTCATAGCCTTAGAAAAATAATGATTACCACAACAGCCTATTCCTAAAACCCACATGTTTTCAGATCTTTGCTATGTTAGTGGACTCTGCAAGATGGCCACACTGCTCCTGCCACACCTCCGGGCCTCTAAGGCCCGGAGGTGTGGGAGGGGCAGTGTAGCTGTCTCACAGAGACTACATTGTTATCAGCACCAAATAAAATGTACAAAGCCCACAAGGCCAGAAGTCATTAATAGTACAACTTCATTTTGTCGCTTTTAGCTTTTGTAGGCTTGAGGAGAGCTGGTCGCTCCCCTAGGTTATGCGAGGAGAGCGATTTTTAGCCCTCCTGCATTTTTAAGAATGCCAGGCCTGAAATATGAACACATGAATGATGCAAAACAAACAAACAAACAGAAGAAAAAAAAAATGGTAAATATCAGTTTTGTTTCAACGCAGTTTTGTGGACAGATTCACTTGTGTCTTGTCTCTGTGTTTTTATTTTATGGATGTAATGCATAACTAGTGGGGTTATGTCGTAGATGAACTCCCCAATTAGTATTCTGGCTAGCTCCTGGTAGCTCATATTTTGCGCTGTCTGGCATGATGTGATTCACTTCCCGTAAGAGTGCTCCCCGTTCCACGCTATATAACGCACATTCAAACAGGAAATGTATCTCATCCCCCACCTTGTCCTTGCAAAGCGGACAAAACCTTTGGTCTGAAGGAACCGGTGTTTTTTGTGGTTACCAGTTTCGATGGACAATCTATGGGCGCTTATTCTTGGTTTTGTGAAGGACTGTCGTATGAAGATGGTCTTTTCTACTGCGAGATAATCTTCTGGCTGGAAACATTTTTTGATATTACTGTAGAACGAAAATTTAGATGAATTTGCCAAATTAGTATGCTACCAGTCTGAATAGTTTTCTTCTTTAATGATTACTAATATATAAAATCCATCTTGCCACGATTTAAAAAGTGGCAAGGTGGATTTTACATACACAGTAACCATTAAACTTTCTTTCACTTGATAAAGGCCTTGGGGCCGAACATTTGTTGATTTTAATTGAGTGACTTTGTTCTGAATAATTCAACAGCTTCAATGTGAAAGATTTTCTTTCGTTCGACAAATTATAATTTAGGTATAAAGTACGTGGAGAGCGGATTGCAACTAAATCACCCACGGGGTGGAGTTATCACCCAAGCTATAACTTTCAAATTTTGTACATATCGAAAAAAAAACACAAGCAATATTTCAGCCAATGGACCTCCGGGTTGAACCCGGAGGTCCATTGGCTGAAACTTTGCTGGTGCTGGTTATGCTTTGCAACAAATTTGCAATTATTCCTCGGGTGGAATCTCCACTCTGCGGGTGATTTAGTGATAATACACTCTCCACGTACTGTATATACAATTATTATTCTGTAAATAGCGAAAAAAATGAGGGGTATCACAATCACCCGCACCCAAACAGATACATATATGGGCCCACACGAAATAGAAAAACAATCATAACTCAAAGCTAAATGAAAAAAAAAATACCCAAATCATGTCAATTACTGAAATAGTAGTGCAGTAAAAAAGAATAATGAAAAAACAAAAACAAAGAATAGAAAGACGGCACAAAAGTGGAAAAACGAGTATTTCCGTATTTTATCTCCTCTTCAATTATTTTTATTTCACCTGTATTTTATTATTCGTTAGGATCCCTGACATTCCACGTGATTGAAACTTACACACGAATGACATAACCGTACTTAAAAAAGTTTTCCCAACAACTATAGAGTTACTTTTTCATCATTCAAATTCCAAGTTTTGAACCACTCACCTGCATGGATTTTTAAAAAAAAATTAAATATAAAAACATGACCTACTGCAGATTTGATCAAAATTGTAGCTATCGATTCGTTCAAAATTGTAGCAGCCGTTGGCTATCTGAGAATTTCTCTACAAACTCCATTGACCCTGTCACTAACCGTATTTTCCAGTGATGCCCGTTACAAAAATATTGCGGCGGCCACAGATGTCTAAACATCGCAACTGTTGTCATTTGTATCAATATTTGGTTAATAATTCACAGAACGCGGAGTGGATTGCCACTAAAACACACACTCAGCGGGTGTTTTAGTGTCATTTCATTCTCAAAATGGACAAAATGGAGTGATACCATACCAAATACACTATGGCCGCTGTGGACTGGCTTCTTTCTACAGGTGGGAAATATTTCTACGGACACAATAATATTAGATTCCCAACACTAATTATAGGAATAAACAACCCGGTGCCTCATTAATTAAAACTTTTGCTGCTGATGATTTTTATTAACTGGTAAACGCATGCGTGGACATCACTGCCCACGCGTGGATTACGACCAGTCCACGGCGACTGTACTACACGTCGTACATGTGTGTGTATAGCGTTCTCGAAGTTGATGGGTGTATAGTTAAAACTAGAAGTCCTGTCACGAACTGTGCGCTTATCTAGGCTTAAATGCGCACAGGAATTGCGCGCAGTTGCCATATCGAATGGCATCCAAAGCACGGCAGGTTTTCCTGGTTACTCATAGCAAACACAGGTAATGTTTCTGCCCATGGACCTCCGGGTTACCCGGAGGTCCATTGGCTGAAACATTGCTTGTGCACAGGCCATATGTACAGAATTTGATAGCCTTACTATGGTCATAACGCGTAGATTAACGCGCAGATCAACGTGCTATTTGTGCGCATTTGATGACAGGACTTCTAGTTTTAACTGTATATGTTATGTTCTGTCTCGTCGAACCACAGGGCCTCGTTACAATAACTTGTCATTTATTATGTACTAGTATATGGATGGTGTCCAGTTATGCTTATTTTATATTATTTTATTCCTGAATCATTGTTTGTAACGAGACCCTGTGGTCGAACCAAGGTCGAGCAACAACAGGTTTAATAGATTTGTGAGTTACAATACTGTGATCCTTCTCGATCGTATCGCGATCCGGACTTGATATACGAACACCAGTGAGCTGAAGTTTTATAAATAAAATATTGCGGAATCAGGAGTGATTAGAAAAAACAACATAATGAGCATCTAGGTTTCCTTGTCCTTGCGTCTATTTTTCATCAAGCAAAATTCTAGTGTTGTGGGGAAGAAAACGGATAGAGAATTTCAACCGGATCATGTTCCGATCGGGATCCGACTGAATTCTTTATACAGTACGTGGAGAGTGGATTGTAACTAAATCACCCGCGGAGTGGAGTTATCACCCAAGCTATAACTTTCAAATTTTATATGTATCGACAAAAAACACAAGCAATGTTTCAGGCAATGGACCTCCGGGTTTAACCCGGAGGTCCATTGGCTGAAACTTTGCTGGTGCTGGGTATACTTTGCAACAAATTTTCAATTATTGCTCGGGTGGAATCTCCACTCCGCGGGTGATTTAGTTATAATACACTCTCCACGTACTGTACATGTACGCTTTTATAATAACATTGTAAGGGTAAATAAATTCTGGTACAGACGGCTGCCGTGGACTGGTCACTTTTTACGGGTGGGCAATATTTCCACGGAAATAATATTATTAGATTCCAAACACCACTTATAGGAATGACCATCAAACATTAAATAAATGAAGCACCGGGTAGAACCCGGTGCTTCATATATTAAAATTTTGCTGATAATTTTTATTACCTGATAAACGCACGCGTGGACATCACTGCCCATGCGTGCATAACGGCCAGAACACGGCGACTGTACTGTACTGTGTATTGGGAAAAGAGTAGGTCACTGCTAACACACTTGTGAGCTGACATACACATTCACAATTTCTTTGAGAATCGCAACAAGTTTGACAACATTACCAAACATTCAGCTAATGGATCATCGGCAGGTGAAAGGTCACTTGTTCCTCGTCTAAGAAATTAAAAAAAATTGCCAGGTAAAAATCCACTCACAGTGTCTTTGCTAAGACCAGCCCCCCCCCCCCTTTCCCCCATAATGCACACCCTCCATACTTTGAATCTTCTTTCACTTCGTTAGCTAAGGCAGGGTAGTATCATTACCAAAAATCAAATCAAATTCTTTATTGTATTGTTACACCATTAAGGTCAAATGTACAGATCATAAAACAATATATAAAATTTAAAATGTAAAATATAACGTTATACGAAACATAGGTCAATTTATGTTCTTCCAACATGCCAGATTATTGTAGGCCCATTTAACTAGCGTCAGTTGCGATGATCAGCCGTAAATTATTGGATGCCTATTCTGCGTTGACTACGTACAGTACGTGGAGAGTGTATTATCACTAAATCACCCGCAGAGTGGAGATCCCACCCGAGCAATAATTGCAAATGTGTTGCAAAGCATAACCAGTACAAGCAAAGTTTCAGACAATGGACCTCCGGGTTAAACCCGGAGGTCCATTGGCTGAAACATTGCTTTTGTTTTTTGTCGATTTGTGCGCAATTTGAAAGTTATAGCTTGGGTGATGACTGCACTCCGCGGGTGATTTGGTTGCAATCCACTCTCCACGTACTGTATATAAAAGACCTTAAAAATATTGTTACATTCGATTTTTTATTTCATAATGTAAGTCCATGTTCCTTCAGCATGCCAGATTGTTGTAGGCCTATTTAACCAGCGTCGGTTGCTGTGATCAGCCCTGAACTGTTAGAGGCTCGTGCTGTGTTCACTTCGTATATAATGCCCTTTAAAATAGTCTGTCTTAATTCTATTGTCGTTCCCTTGAGTGCAACAGGGCGTCATCTGCAATGCTTTGGCATTGCAGGTGGCATGTTGTTGCACTCGAGGAACAATTTGTAATTTCACTGCATGACAACACGAGTACATTAAAAAAAGAAATACATTTTATTTTACATTAAAAATATATTTTGCGACTTATCTTTATAATGAATGACTCCGTGGAGGTTATTTCAGTGACAGTTTGTTAAATCGCACAAGAAATTGGCTGAGAATAAAAAGTGCGAGACAAAAAATTCTCGCCCTAGTTTGTTCCGGTGGAAAAGTTAATTTCAAGGTATTTGGAGATTTGTCGGCATCTCGGGAAGCTGGGACATGTTTGTGTGAATTGTTCTGAGTTACTTTAGATTTGATTTGTGAATGAAGTTCATCTCAAGGGGCCAGTTCCAGCAGAGCGCGACATTACTGTTCATTTCTGTAACGATGTAGAATTTGCTGAGATGAAAGACAGGTGTACCTTTATTTATATACATTGGCTGTTTGTATTAGGTCATGGCGGAGCGATCTGGGACAGCTTTAAATTCAATTTCCGGTTGCATTCGACAGTCTGAATGTATTTTTGTGGCATACATAACCCTTCCTGTGATATTGGTTACAATGAATTTTCTGTTTAAGTAGCTGGGCATGAATAAACAGGAACGTACACTTTAAAGCAACCTCCATACCCAGCATGTACAGAACTGGTATCGCAAAAGTGTGTTTTTTTCATCTCGACGAGATTGTTATCCGGCCATGATACAGTTAAAACTAGAAGTCATGTCACGAACTGTGCGCTTATCTAGGCTTAATTGCGCGCGGGAATTGCCCGAAATTGCCATATCGAATGACATCTAAAGCACGGTTGGTTCTCCTGGTTACTCATAGAAAACACAGGTAATGTTTCTGCCAATGGACCGCCGGGTTACCCGGCGGACCATTGGCTGAAACATTGCTTGTGCACAGGCCATATGTACAGGATTTGATAGCCTTACTGTGGTCGTAACGCGTAGATTAACGCGCAGATCGACCTGCTATTTGTACGCATTTCGTGACAGGACGTCTAGTTTTCACTGTACATTTTTACCGAGCCAGGGTTTTATAAATAAAATATTGCAGATTCAAAACTGAAAATGAAAAAACTAACCAAAAAAGAATCATCCAGGATTCAATATTCTGACCTTTCTTTTTTCGACACGCGAGATTCTGCAGTGTTGTGGTGAAGAAAGCGGGCAGAGAATTTCAATCGTAGCGCGATCCAGTCACAATCCGGTCGAAATTCGCCATCCGCTTTTTTTTTATCACTGCACTACACATTCCCCTTGTAGGAAAATGACACTCGATAAATACACAGTACAGCGAAGCGTAACGGTAGCGAGGAACGGTACTGATGTACAGTACAGCCGCCGTAGACTGGTCACTTTCCACAGGTGGGCAAAATTTCAATGGACGCAATAATAATATTAGATTCCAAAAACTAATTACAGGAATAATCATAAAAAATGTAATTAATGAAGTACCGGGTACAACCCGGTGCTTCATCTAATATATAAATGCGAATGTCTGTATCCATCTCTCTATCTCTCTATCTTTGTTCCGGGTGAACTCCTCCGTTTCTCGATCGATCGATCTCAAATTTTGTACACGAGAGTAACTCGTCCCTGCGAGTAACATGGGATGGATGCCGTGCGGGGTGACCTTGACCTTGAAATTGATGACCTTGACCTTTTATTTCGAAAACGGCTGGGCCGATCGGGCTAAAATTTCATACGTGCAGGTATATTGACCCATCCATCATTTTGACTTTATCGGGGTGTCCGTGCGGTGTGACCTTAACCTTCAGACTGGTGACCTTGACCTATTTCGAAAACGGCTGAGCCGATCGTATCTGAGGGTATATTGATATAACCATCTTCTCCCGTGCAAAGCCTGGTATTCACCCGCTAGTTAATTAATATTTTGCTGCTGGTGATTTTTATTAACTGGTAAACGCATGTGTGGACATAGTGGCCCACGCGTGGATTACGACCAGTCCACAACAATTGTACTGTAATCTTCCTACAGATGGATAATTTATTTGGCTATTGGACGTAGACTAACATGGGGCTGATGATTTTTATTAACTGGTAAACGCATGTGTGGGCATCACTGCCCACGGGTGGATTACGACCAGCCCACGGCAACTGTACTGGTCCAACAGGGCGGCACCCCGCTGCAGTGTTACATCTTCTACGAATCTTCCCAATTCCATTCTAATTCCCAACTATTTCACGCGTACCAGAATAGTATAGGCGACACAAGAGGTCCAGTGGATAAGACACTGGTTTTACCTCGCCCGCTTGTTCTCCGAATTCAGTTTTGAACCAGCGGACTTTCTACCCTGCAGATGTTCTAGTGAAAACTCCGCTCCCCACTTACTATACGTACTATACGTATACGTACGACGATCCCATTTATGCTGGCTTTCAGAGAGGGTCCGTGAGAGAAGAGGCAAAGTTCACGAAGTGCGCTGGCTTCTCGAGCGCTGGTCTTAGAATCGATGTTCTACGGAGAGAAGTTCATATGGAATCGAATTGGGCGAACACCCTCTGTTAGCAGCAGATTCACACGTGGGCTCGATGCTGCCACAACGTATATATCGGGAAAAAAAACTGGCTGTAGCTCTCGCATGTGCGGACAGAGGTCGTAATGGTTCAAGGTGCTAACTCCTGAAGTAATATTCGAAAAGACCACGAAGATGTTTTTGCGGGTGTGGGAACCCCCTAATATTATCTTTAGTTCTCAAATTATCGTCCATACAGTTGATGCGCTATCGCATGAAGCTCTGCTGGAAAGAGCTTATAGAGCCTTTTCAAACAGGCACACTCAAGGCAAAAGTACCACGATTTTGTATTCAGACATTCAAAAAACCTTTCAATTGCCTGAACATGTATGTCATTCCTTGAGTGCAACATGGTGCCATCTGCAATACTAAAGCATTGCAGATGGCCACTTGTTGCACGCAAGGGAAGATTTGTCCTATATGTAAACATCATTTCAGCCTGTTGTGGCTGTTATTTCATCCAGTTACATTCTGAACCATGACGCTGAACAAAGACAAGTTTTCTTTTAACCCACGCCTCATAAAGGGTTCAGCAAATGTCTGAAAGGAAACATTGGTTCGAAAGAATCTGTATATAATTGTGTTGATTCATTCTAATCGATGACTCGTCACTGCCAATACACCATATGTGGACAAAGGATGAATTATGAACACTACACGTGCATACTCGAAACATAGATCAATTTTTAGAGTTGTGAAAAATATACAATTGTCCGCCCTTTCCAATACCTCTTCACTCTCTGATTTCCTGATAGATTTGAGAAAAGACAAAATATTTGAGAACAGAGAAAATGGATTTTTTTTCATGTTCTATTGTTGCACATTGTAGAGACAACATGTCAAGTGATTTCATTAGGAATACAATACCTGTCGGAATACACGGCAGAATAAACGCAAGAATGTTTCACTTCAACCGTACATGTACAAATATTTATACAAAACTAGCGGACCGATCCGTCCAATAACAGTTAGCCCCCGCGACCAAACATTGGTAGTTGTATTACATATCAATTTTTAGTTGGACATGGTGGACTGAATTGATGTGTCACACACTTCCAATTAATACAAAAGATTTAAATTTTGTCTGTCAGAAGAATGGAATGCTGTCGAATGGTACGTTTTTTGTGGAGTTGAAAGACACTTTTAACAGCTAGAGTCAAATCGCGTCGAACAGTTGTGCGGGTGGAGAAAGCCTGAGTACCCAGAGAGAACCACCGAGCAATGGCGAGCAGCTGTCAGACTCTCCAACTTAATAACTCAATACAATCAGAGTTAGTAGCGACTGAAGGCAAGAGCACCATCGACGTCGGTACGCCTTAGTACACCGCATCATCGTACCCCCACGCCCGGTCTGTCTTAGGAAGCGACTGAAGACAAGTGCGCCAACGACGGCGGTACGCGTTAGTACACAGCATCATCGTACCCCCACCTCCGGTCTGTCTTAGAAGCGACTGAAGACAAGTGCACCATCGACGGCGGTACGCCTTAGTACACCGCATCATCGTACCTCCACCCCCGGTCTGTCTTAGAAGCGACTGAAGACACGTGCGCGATCGACGGCGGTACGCCTTTGTACACCGCATCATCGTACCCCCACCCCCGGTCTGTCTTAGAAGCGACTGAAGGCAAGAGCACCATCGACGGCGGTACGCCTTAGTACACCGCATCATCGTACCCCCACCTCCGGTCTGTTTTAGAAGCGACTGAAGGCAAGAGCACCATCGACGGCGGTACGCCTTAGTACACCGCATCATCGTACCCCCACCCCCGGTCTGTCTTAGAAGCGACTGAAGACAAGTGCGCCATCGGGTACGCCTTAGTACACCGCATCATCGTACCCCCACCTCCGGTCTGTCTTAGAAGCGACTGAAGGCAAGAGCACCATCGACTGCGGTACGCCTTAGTACACCGCATCATCGTACCCCCACCCCCGGTCTGTCTTAGAAGCGACTGAAGGCAAGAGCACCATCGACGGTGGTACGCCTTAGTACACCGCATCATCGTACCCCCACCCCCGGTCTGTCTTAGAAGCGAATGAAGGCAAGTGTACCATCGACGGCGGTACGCCTTAGTACACCGCATCATCGTACCCCCACCCCCGGTCTGTCTTAGAAGCGACTGAAGGCAAGTGCGCCATCGACGGCGGTACGCCTTAGTACACCGCATCATCGTACCCCCACCTCCGATCTGTCTTAGAAGCGACTGAAGGCAAGAGCACCATCGACGGCGGTACGCCTTAGTACACTGCATCATCGTACCCCCACCTCCGGTCTGTCTTAGAAGCGACTGAAGGCAAGAGCACCATCGACGGCGGTACGCCTTAGTACACCGCATCATCGTACCCCCACCTCCGGTCTGACTTAGAAGCAACTGAAGGCAAGTGTACCATCGACGGCGGTACGCCTTAGTACACCGCATCATCGTACCCCCACCTCCAGTCTGTTTTAGAAGCGACTGAAGGCAAGAGCACCATCGACGGCGGTACGCCTTAGTACACCGCGTCATCGTACCCCCACCCCCGGTCTGTCTTAGAAGCGACTGAAGACAAGTGCGCCATCGACGGCGGTACGCCTTTGTACACCGCATCATCGTACCCCCACCTCCGGTCTGTCTTAGAAGCGACTGAAGACAAGTGCGCCATCGACGGCGGTACGCCTTTGTACACCGCATCATCGTACCCCCACCTCCGGTCTGTCTTAGAAGCGACTGAAGGCAAGAGCACCATCGACGGCGGTACGCCTTAGTACACCGCATCATCGTACCCCCCCCCCCCCCCCCACGGGCAATCTTAGCAGCGATTGAAGGCAAGTGCACCATCGACGGCGGTACGCCTTTGTACACCGCACCACCGTACACCTCCCCCCTCCCCGGGCAATCTTAGCAGCGATTGAAGGCAAGTGCACCATCGACGGCGGTACGAATTGTACACCGCACCACCGTTCACCTCCCCCCTCCCCGGGCAATCTTAGCAGCGATTGAAGGCAAGTGCACCATCGACGGCGGTACGCCTTGGTACACAGCACCACGGTACACCTCCCCCTCCCTCGGGCAATCTTAGCAGCGATTGAAGGCAAGTGCACCATCGACGACGGGACGCCTTGGTACACCGCACCACCGTACCCCCCCCCCCCCCGCCACCCACGGGCAATCTTAGCAGCGATTGAAAGGCAATTGCACCATCGACGACAGTACGCCTTAGTACACATCACCACCGTACCCTCACGGGTAATCTTAGCAGCGATTGAAGACAACTGTACCATCGAGGACAGTACGCCATAGTACACAGCACCACCGTACCCTCACGGGCAATCTTAGCAGCGATTGGAGACAATTTTACCATCGTGGACAGTACGCCTTAGTACACAGCACCACTGTACACTCACTGGCAATCTTAACAGCGATTGGAGACAACTGTACAATCGAGGACCGTACGCCTTTGTACACCGCAACACCGCACCCCCCCCCCCCCCCCCCACAGGCAATCTTAGCAGCGATTGAAGGCAGGTGCACCATCGACGACGGGACGCCTTGGTACACAGCACCACCGTACTCCCCCCCCCCCACGGGCAATCTTAGCAGCGATTGAAAGGCAAGTGCACCATCGAGGACAGTACGCCTTAGTACACAGCTTCACCGTACCCCCACGGGTAATCTTAGCAGCGATTGAAGGCAACTGTACCATCGACGGCAGTACGCCTTAGTACACAGCACCACCGAGCGATCCCTTAGTAAATTCATAAATCTGTCAGTTACATGCCGCTTATCGAAGGTCCTCTTCGTGTACTACTTCCACTACTCGTAAAACAGCCAATGCGATTTGACCCTGGCTGTTGAAAGTGTCCTTGAAACACCAAGACATAAATCGATAAATCGCGCGGACATGCAACAAATACGATGCGGATATGCCACAAGCAAGCAAACAAACCTTGCAAAATGTTCTGTCAAGTTGCCAGATGAACTATTATGGGAAGACTTTTGAAGAAGGGGGTGACGGACAGCTTCTGTGTTCGTTTAAGCAGTTTGCAATCTTTACAAACTGACGTTGGGCAGTACAGTGGAGTCCCCTTAACTGGATATTGCTTAATTGAATAAACCTGTTAATTGAATATAAATTACAAACACAAAACCATTCACCATACTTTCAGTACAAATTGTTCCTGAGTAAACTGAGACCTGGCATTCCTAAAAATGCACGAGGGCTATAAATCGCTCCCCTCGCATGGCCTAGGGGAACGATTAGCGATCCTTAAGCTTACTATTAATTAATTCTGCCTGGGTGGCATTGTACATCTTATTTGGTGCTGCTAACAAGGTAGTCTATGTGAGACGGTTACACTGCCCCTCCAACACCTCCGGGCCTTGGTAAGGCCCGGAGGGGTGGGAGGGGTAGTGTGGCCGTCTTACAGAGACCACTAACATATCAGAGATCTGAAAAGATGAGGGTTTTATGAATAGGCTGTTATGGTATTCATTATTTTGTAAGGCATGGAGGGCTAGTTTTCGCCCTCCTTAATTTTATTAAGGCGAGCAGTAGGCGAGCGAATAAATCGCTCTCCTGAAAATGCCAGGCATTTAAACTCCAGCTAATGATATAAAAAATCTTGTGATATGTCAAGAAAGGACCCTGATAATCACCAAATTCCCCCTTGTTTATAGACCCGTGTAGTTTCTCTACATCCAATACTGGCATTTAATTAGGGGTTATTAATTTGTTCGTTTTACATCGGCCGAGATGTCAACCCGAGGTAACTTCATATCAGCCTGAGACCGAAGGACGAAGGCTTATGTGATGTTACCGAAACTAAAGTGAAGTAACCGAAGATCCGAGACTGGTGTGAAGTTACGAAAGGTCGGTGTGAAGTTATCGAGGCAGGTATGAAGTTACCAAAGGTCCGAGTCTGATGTGAAGTTACCGAAGGTCGAAGGCAGGTGTGAAATTACCGAGAGCTGATATCGCGACCGATATGGAAACAACCAAGTAATAACCTCTTTATTTATTAAACCAAAACAAATAATTACATAAATTCTCAGATTGGTTACAGTTTTCTGACAATGTTTTTGTTTCTCATTCTTTTCACAAAGTCAAAAGTTTCCTTTTCTCCTACCCGAAGTTTAGCCAGCCAAACGTCTTAGCTTCCCCGCTGGGGAAGCCTTGACGTTCGGATAACTAAAACATCTCTTCTCCCACTTCGACGAATCTCCGCTTTCGACTTCGAATCTTAGCTTGTGATGAATTTTCTCTGCAGCTCTCGTCTTTCTTTTATCCATCCACTTAATCATTACTAATTGCCATCATTAATTCCTCGCCATACAAAACTGCTTCAAACCACTACACCATGCCGGTAACGTCAATTTTCCTGATTGCGTTCGGAGAATAACTGAACATTCGATGTAAACAAATTGCTTGCGCCTAGTATCGCATCGGAGGTGGGAGACAACTAGCTTGATTGATATCGGTCGAGAACGGCGTGTTATGAGCAGAGTTTGAAGCCGTATCAACCCAGTTTTACAATCTATTTTATCTTGTGTGACAGAGCTCCGTGAAGTTAAACAAGACAAGGTAGAACAAATGCCAAGTTTATTTCTTGAAGACAAAACAGTGGCCATATCCCTCTGACAGTACGGCCGTCGTGGATTGGTCACTTTCCACGAGTGGGCAATATTTCCATGAACGCAATAATGTTAGCTGCCAAACACTAATCATAGGAATAATCATCAAAAATTTAATTAATGAAGCACCGGGTACACCCCGGTGCTTCATTGATTAAAATTTTGCTGCTGGTGATTTTTATTGCCTGGTAAACGCATGCGTGGGCATCACTGCCGACGCATGGATTACGACCAGTCCGCGGTAGCGATTTGCGAATCACAAATTTCTTTTCGAATCGAATCTCGAATCGAATCGTGTCTCTGATATCGACATCGAATCGAATCCCGAATCGAATCTTAAAAGACAAGTTATTTCATATTGCATCAAACGGAAGTTACGGAACACTGTGATGACCCTTACGCGACGGAGTGAACACCTTAAACACCAATAATTAAATATTCTCTGTAGTACCGTCGCTGAAACAGCTAGGCCTATTGTCCATAGTTTTAGTTTTTGAAGGCCTAACTTGTTACTATTCACGTTCTTTAGAACGTGAATAGTAACAAGTTAAGCATTCAAAAACCAAAACTATGGATAATGTTCTTGGCCAAATTCACACCTTACCTAACAATTAAACATTGTCAATTACTGAAATAAATAGGAATTGAGCCAACATGAATGAATTTTCTAATGACAGTTTTATCCTCTTTTTGTTGGAAATGTAACAAATTGAAGTTAGTACGAGAGATTCGAAAACATCGAACCCTGAGACTGATTCGGGATCGATCTCGAAGCAAACGTATGGTATCGATATCGAATCGAATCTCGAATATTCGCAGGACCCTAGTCCACGGCGGCTGTATTGTAACTGAATACTGCTGTTAACTGAATACTTTTCACCGACAAAGTGACTATTCAGTTAAAAGGGTTCTGCTGCTCTTTCTAGCATAAATACATGTACAGGGAAACTTCGCACCAGACGGCGGGGCACAAGAGTCAATAAAAACTTCAAGTATACCACCAGATGCCGACAACTTCAAAATATAATTGACTGCCGTGACGTCTGAGAAAACTATCATAGACAGAATTTCAATATTTCTCTATATTTTTCGTTGTCATCAACCTTATCACATTGTGTGAAGCTGTCTCCTGGGCGTTTCAGTTGGTTGAAGACATACGATTTTGACAGCAACCTTGACAACCTTCTTTGTGTATCAATAAAGAGGTGATGTTGAATTAATCTACTTTAACCTAAATGATTTTACGACATATGTGGCGGTGCCGCCCCGTCCTCTCAGTTGTAACGCTTGGTTGAAGAACATGAAATGCATCATTTAAAGCAATCCCTTTTGTATATATGTTTTTGAACATTTAAATCTTTTATTCCGATTAATATGTAATCTATCACTAATCCAACTTGCAGTGGTTTGAGATACAAAACAGACTCGTGAGGTTAAAGTGTTGTTTGTGGATGGGGAGGTGGCAGCATGTTTGCGTAAATAAAATTACCGATTACGTCTTGTTTATGTTAACATAATTACATTGTTAATGTAGTTATACGTTTTGGGTCCAAATACTCAATTCCCATTGGCCAGCTGGATGAAAACGTCATGACCAAATGTAATTCATTTTCCAATGAATGCATTTTGTCGAACTTTGACCCGCATTTACGGTAGAGCGCAGTTGACAGAATCTAATTCGGGTGGTGTTTGGGCGGGTTCTTAACTTTTAGCGCCTCTCGCAGTGATCAACTCCGCTGCAGTTTCTTTGGTAACATTTCCCAACTGTGGCATAAAGCCCGTTACTGAAATACTCGTTTCCATTTCTAATGTTGTGAAAATTAAAAATCAGAGTTGTGCGCTTTGTATTTTGTGTGAGGGTGGTTTTTCGCCTCGTTCGTTCGTACATGTTTTATTTCGTCTTTTTGCTTTGTTATTTGGATAAAAAGTAGTTTAAACAGTTACGGAATGTAATTATAAGAATTGAATACGATTTTTATAATCTTTATTGGAGTATGAACATGTGGGAATGGGTACAAATTGTATGAATCCCTTCGGGATTCATACATAATTTGTACCCATTCCCACACGTTCATACTCCAATAAAGATTATAAAAATTGCATTCAATTCTTAAATGAATACAATTTGCAAAAATGAAGAGAATACAGAATTTTTTTTCTTTTTCTTTTTTAGTTGTTATTACTATTTAATTATATTTTGATGTTTAATGTCACTTTCGTCATCTCTAGCTATATGCTGATCGCAACACAAAGTCAGATTAGCTATTTTACCAGTGGAACATAACTGGCTTATTGCAGAGTGTCCCGGCCTTGAGTTGGTACTCATGTTGTGGTCATGATTAGCCATTGCGCAAAAATATGTGACCTTAAACACCAATAAATGAATAAATGAATATTGTAGAGTGCTGCTCACTTCTCCGGAGTCCAAGGAGGGAGTGGGTGGGGACTTCTTCAATAATAATAATCTACCATTCAAGTCAATTATCGTTTTATTATTATGACAGAAAAAAAATCGTTTGCAAATTCCTTGGTTTATTATTTTTCCAAGAAAAACAGCATAATCATATGCAACAAAATATTTCAACCTATATCTATATTTTTTTTATATAAGAAGTAATGTGTATTAACCCTGTTTGATCATGTTGTATTTAATTGTTATATTTGAACAGTTCCTTAACAATGGACCTGGGAAATTAAAGGAAGGAGCAAGTTGGAAATACTATTTTTTGTTTTGATCATAAACAGGTATCTGGACTCTTAAGACACCTTTCGATATATAGAGGATATCTACGCTGTTTTAGTGAATATCGGGGGTGGGGGGGGGGGCGGTGGCTCAGTAGGCAGAGGTGCAAGCTGTAAGCCGAGAGGTCTTCGGTTCGAATCCCGCCTGCGGCAACCGCGTTGTGTCCTTGGGCAGGACACTTCACCCCCATTGCCCATGGGGGGGGGGGGGGGGGGCGATGACGCCGTGTACTAAGGCGTACTGCACGTCGATGGTACGCATGTCTTCAACCAATCTAACCCTGCCTGTGCTGCAGTGCAGAGTTACGATGTTGGGGAGCTGGCAGCTGCTCGTCGTTGCTCGGTGGTTCTCTCCGGGTACTCCGGCTTCCTCCATCCGTAAAACTGTCACGGTCATGATTAGCCATTGTGCATAAATATGTGACCTTAAACATCAATAAATAAATAAATAAATAAATAAATAACTCATGAGTGTGGACCTGAAAGTTTTATTTTTCACGAGCGCTTGCGCTCGTGAAAAATAATACAATCAGGTCCACCCGAATGAGATAATTCCCCATATTCACAAGCGCTCATGAAAAATAAAACTTTCAGGTCAGCACTCATGAGGTAATTCCAGATACTGACTAAAATAAAGTAGATTTTCTTATTATTATATGATGCGAGACATTTTATTGCACAATGTTCAGCCCAATTCGACCCCAAATGCGTACATTTCAAAACAATAACAAAGATCAGCTGGTCCTTCCTTCAAGGCGACGTGATGCGGCGTAGCGTGACGTCAATAATAATAAAATCGGATTGATGAATTTTGAGAATGACGCTGATCGGATGACCACCGTCACCGTTGTTAATTGGTCAACGAAGGTTTTTACATTTCTAACGGCTACAGATTTCAGTTTATTTCGACACACGCTGTATGCATTGAACAATAGCCCAGATTTAAGTGGACACGTTATTTGACTAATATTTACTTATATTCGCAGAATGTTTCGCGTAATTACTAATATTTTCCTTGGATAGCATTCAATGTCTTTCGAACTGTTCCGAGGAAAAATTAATTGCTAGGTAATTATTGAACTTATTGTGTCTCGCCCATTCTTCCACAGAACAAGGCTTGATTTAATGGAAATTCTGTCGAGAAATTGATTCAGAACTTGCCAACAACACTTGAGAGGTCAGATTAGATTCAAAGTAAAAAAATGGCAATACTTTACTTTTTCATACGACCTTATACACAAGAGATGAGCGGTGTTGGAATTTTGAGTTCGGTACCGGTTTCGGTAATTTTTTTTTAATTTTTTACTTTTTTTTTCTTTTTTTTTTTTTTGGGGGGGGGGGGGGGGTATACCGCGGTATCGGTTTTTTCAGTTTCCTCATGATATCGGAATAGGTTCGGGTTTTCGATATATTGCCCATCACTATTGTACACACGAAAATTGGGGTGATTTCTGGAAATTCTCTGAGAGCCACGTTTACCGCCCAAGTGTGCGCGACTGGTAATTTTACTGCGACCCCATTCAATGAAGTTTAATACTGTGAAAAATGTTCAGTTTAACTTGCAGTTCTTTCAGGCCTCGACTTGTCTAGCAGTGCAAGGTATTCCAATCGGAATCGGCATCAGAATCGGCCGATTGTGATCTCAAATAACGGGTAATCGGTCAGCGACCATTTTGGTAATCGGTTGAACACTAGGATCCATTCATAAAATTCTTTTCCAATGGACCGAATCAGAATAGGGCCGATTGTTTTTTTAATATTTACACCCCACCCCAACACCCACATACGTTTGTTCCGCTTCCGCCACCTCTAGATCAGATAGGAAATTGGAAAGTTTGGCTTTCACTTGTCGCTATTCTTTCTGTGCCCTCCGTAATCAACCACTTCTGGATCGGATAGGAAGTTGGAAAGTCTGTCAGTTACTTGTCGCCGATCTATAGTCTTTTCTGTGCCCTTCGAAATCCCCCACTAGTGAAAATTCCGCTGCGATATGACCCTGGCTTTTGACATTATCATTAAAGCCAAAAAATAAACATAGATAGTCTCCAGAAATGCTAAATGATCTAAAATGACATTCAGGATGGAGTGTCTTGATCCTATTTGGCAACTGATTGAAGTCACTCTTTTATATTTGACTTGTAAATTAGCTGCATCATCCGTGTATTCTCTTATTTGAAATTTAATTAGAAAGGTCTCGACATTACATTATAATACAAAGATTAAATATATAATCAGATTTAGTGTCGGCTACTTGGGTAACATTCCCGGCATGTCATTCAGTTCATGGTCAGATGATGACGATTGTTGATATTCCAGCTGAAAGTTGGACATACAAGCCAGTCTGAACGCAAGATTCAGTAAGCCCGAAACCAGCAGCTTAGCCGCTGAAGTGGGTTGGGTTGGGAGACTCGTCCCTCGCACTTTTCCAGGAAAGTGTCAGCCTCATATGCATATATGTGTGAAATCTCAAAACAGGTTAATATATTTTCACCTTGATACTTCTTGGGGTCATTTTTCGAAAGTTATGCCTTTGCTTTCAGAATACTTAAGCTAGGATCCTTCGAATATTCGAGATTCGATTCGATATCGATTCCATACGTATGCTTCGAGATCGATCCCGAATCAGTCTCAGGATTCGATTTTTTCGAATCTCTCGTACTAACTTCAATTTGTTACATTTCCAACAAAAAGAGGATAAAACTGTCATTAGAAAATTCATTCATGTTGGCTCAATTCCTATTTATTTGAGTAATTGACAATGTTTAATTGTAAGGTAAGGTTTGAATTTGGCCCAGAACATTGTCCATAGTTTTGGTTTTTGAAGGCTTAACTTGTTACTATTCACGTTCTTAAGAACGTGAATAGTAACAAGTTAGGCCTTCAAAAACTAAAAGTATGGACAATAGGCCTAGCTGTTTCAGCGACGGTGCTACAGAGAATATTTAGTTATTGGTGTTTAAGGTGTTCACTCCCTCGCGTAAGGGTCATCACAGTGTTCCGTAACTTCCGTTTGATGCAATATGAAATAACTTGTCTTTTAAGATTCGTTTCGGGATTCGATTCGATGTCGATATCAGAGACACGACTCGATTCGAGATTCGATTCAAAAAGAAATTTGTGATTCGCAGATCGCTAACTTAAGCCTATACACAAAAGTATTCAAGGAGCTCCAGTTGGCATGGAAAGTTAATTTTGTCCCAGGGAAAGACACCGGACTGTCACCTGTAGGGGATACGCCCCCTTTGCCCCAGACGAGATGAAATAAAGTGATAGAAAAAAATTTCTGCTGCCATTGAGATGATGTGGAGGAGATTAAAAAAAAAACTGTAGCAGAAAAATATTTGCTCCCCCCACACTTCATTTTGCCTGGCTATGCCCTTGCCCGAAACGGGTTATCATATCTCCCTTCAGGTAACCTCTCTATCGGGTAACTCCTTTCAAGCAATAGGAAGCGGAATTTCAGAAGACTCAAAGGTCATGTCAAACAAAGAATTGTAACTCTTTACATTACACGACTTGAAGACTACAAAAATGAGAATTAAATTAAATCCTACATAACTAAAATTGTTAATTTTTTGCTTCAAAAATATAGCTTAGGACCATTCATTGGGACGACCTCATTCCAAGGAGAGCTCATTGTGTCTTTAGGGCAAAAGTTAAAACAAATAATTAGTGCCTCCCCTACACTGCAAAAGATATAGGTTCTCTTTAGAACCAAAACTGGTTCTATAATCTTGTCCCTGGGATGGAACCAGTTCTGTTTAAACAGTATTTATTTCACGTCAAATAAATTTACCAAGATTAGCATTCAATTTTAACAGAATATTACATGAACTGAAGTAGATTCAGCAGTAAACTTGGAGCTTATTCAACGCAGTCGCCAAACATTTTGAAACAAAGGAGATATGAACAGTTGGCATATCGAACCAGTTTTGGTTCTGTACAGAACCAAAACTGGTTCGATATGCCAACTGTTCATATCTCCTTTGCTTAATAATGATTTGAGACAACGTATAAGCTCTAAACTTACGACTGAAACCCCCTCAATTTATGTTTAATTCTGTTAATATTTAATGTTAATCTTCATAAATTTATTCTGATTTGAAAAAAATACTGTTTAAACAGAACTGGTTCCATCCCAGGGACAAGATTAGAACCAGTTTGGGTTCTAAAGAGAACCTATATTTTTTTTGCAGTGTACCCCATTCAGTTTACTTACGACCCCACTGCTATCCACTTTATGGCATGATGGTGAGAGATAAACCGGCTGAGGTGGGGAAGATCGCGGAATGTGGGAGAATTATACGTATTTCCCTCTACGTATTTGCAACCAGGAACACGTGACCATACTTATACTTGAATAAATTTATAATTTTAAAACAAATAGATATATTTCACTCAAAGGCAGATGTTTTGAAAATAAGAGGTATCTTTGCTTGTAAGTGAGTTGCGCAACTCGCTACATATTGAAAATATACAATCAGTAATTCCCGTTACTTGTTTGTTTTATTTAATTTATTGACAATTTGTCAGAACGGTGGTTCCATTAGTTTCTATTTATGTAATTTGATATCCCACAGAATACCGCTGTGATTTCATAATAATGCTACCGAACTGAGAAACGACCTAATAAATCTGGGATTAATATCATTTATTACGTAACAATATTTTAAAACAATCTTGACACCAGTCGTTTGATAGGGGACCCGCTGTGAGAGTTTGACATATGGGTTTGTTTAGTATTTATCATAGGTCCGAGGTTTAAGTCCCACTCATTCTGATAAATTTATGTTTATTTTTTTTGTCCTGTATGTACGTGTACATAATGGTATTTGCTTGGATCGCATAAAAAAGTCACAGCTGATTTAGTATGAAAAATAAGTTTACTATAAAAAGAACATTTTTATGGAAAGTTAGCAACCGAAGTTCCGTCAGGGACGCAGCCAGAGGCTTCCGGTTGGGGGAGGGGGTAGGGTAGTGAATGTCCAACTAGGGGAGGGACGGAGAGGGGGAAACCCCCTCCCTGTCCCTTCCCCTAGTAGGAAATTCTCTACCGAGTAACATTTTAAAAATGAAGCAATGAAAGGGGGCATAAAATTGATTCTAGTAACTGAAATGCCAACACATTTATGATAGAATTATCAGGTTATTATTATTTGGTATTCTTCTGGGAAATGAATATGTGCTAAACAAATGCTCAAGCTAAGAACTTTGAACAATTCACACTGTCCTAACATTAAATCAGATCTTATACAGGAATGATCAATTTTCGATGTTTCATCATTTTGTAACTGTGAATTAACTCGGGATAACGATTTTACATATCATGATTTTCTTGAAGTGCATTTCGAGGATTTTTTTTATTACCATGAATAACGTACTATAGAAATCTCGTACCGATTGACATCATGCATACTTATGAAGCTTGATATTGCGTACACTGTAGTTGTAAGTAGTAACAGCTGGAAGTTTTGCCGATTTGAAACCGAGTTGGAATTTTGGGAAGGAAAGGAGACATAGCATTACCAAAGAAGCTCTAAAATCCAGATAGGTGGAATTTCCAAGTACTCGTGACTTGCCCTCCGAATTTTCAACTATAGGAAATGTTTGCCAGGATTGGGGGGGGGGGGGGGGGGGTGACACCCGCGCCACACATCCCTTTCGCCAGGTCCCTGAGTTCCGTTGTTATGTGTTATAAGGATATTTTAATTTTGAGCCTTCCATACAATTCATAATCGGAAAAAACTGCAGTACGTGAAGTTTCACTCAGCAAATAGTTACAATTTCTGAAGAGGATAAGCAAACGTTCTCAGTTTTTCAGCCCATGGTCCACCAGAAGCAGCCACGTATACCATGACCTGAAAATTGACAACTTCTTGTGCTCTGCACTTTGTATTGTCCTCATTTTGTTCTGCACTTTTAAATATTTTTTATGTTTGTGACACATTTCCTGTGGCTTCCTTTCATTCGCAAAATTGGTTATTTCCCCTGACCTTTTCTCCTGTGTATTTCTTTATGAAAGCACCCCAACCACCGAGAGAATCCAAATGATATACTTTCACTACACTACGCGAGTTGAGGGCTTGAATAACCACCCAAACCGCTATGGGTAGAATTTTCACCCAGCTGTTTTACTTTTTCAAAGAAAGAACAAGAAGATGTAACAGCTTTACGGCACATGGACTACTGTTCTCCGGGTACATCTCGGTTCTCCGTGAGCTAAAAGCAAACCAGCGCTTTACAAAGGCTTCAGCCCCGAATATCAGTCTAGTTGAATATCCACCTACTCAGTGTCGTATGTTCGTTCACTTTCTATCTGGTTGCAAAAAGTCGCCCATATGAACATTGGTGGAGACATTCCTTCAATTTTCAACAAAAAAGTTTTGACCCGCGGACTTTATGACCGCGAGAGTTTTTGAGTGGGGACTTCCCGTCCAGAGTATTTTTAATTCTATTGCCTTTTACCGCCCACCCCTATAGACATGAAAGGGACCGTTGAGCCGCCTGGGAAGACACAAACGCCACAGATGTGGCCACCTTACAGTATCCATGACTACATCACACCCCTTCCCCTCCTCTCGCCCAAATAACCTTTGATTTGCTTCGACCAATTTTATATTGGACGTTGGGGATATGATACGTCAAATGAGTAAAAATTTTCAGTTGTATTTTTAATATTTTTTGGTTTTTAAATTGACATGAAAATTGTCTTGCTGACCATTTTCATGTAAATTGAAAGAAAAAAACTTCCCCACATCTTCATTTGAACAGGATATCATTTCTTTAGGGTCAAAATGAAAGCTTTTGAAGTTTTGATAACATTTTTCTTTATGCAAACACATTTCAGTTCATTTTTAGCTTCTTTCTTTCAACTTGAACGCTTATCCTGCTCGAGGAATATACTGCGACACTGACTTCCCAAATCTTAGAATCTCGGTGCGCGGACAAAAACCCACGCGGACAAAACACCATCCGGACAAATCCTCATTATCAAAACACCATGCTGCTGTATCCCGGACAAAACACCATGTGGACAAAACATCATTCCGCTACAACCCGGGCAACACACTGCGGACAAAACACCATGCATTTTTTCATAGCCTAAATCTCGACAGAAGTGCTATTAAGGTTGTACTTCAGCAGCGTTTCGGTTGTTTTGAAACGCCCTTCCTATGGGCATTAGCGTTCCTTCATTCTACACTCTAAAATCACTTGCGTTAAAAAATCAACCCAAATCAAATGGGTTGAGTGAATATGAACCCAATTGGGTTCATATTCACCCAACCCAGTTGATTAGGGTTGATTTTTAACCCCACGGGGCTTAGAGTGTATCTACTCACTAATCATACGTTTTGTTGTATTTTTCATTTTTGTAACATGTTGGCTAATCTCCATTTTTGTAATGCTAATATTTTTGAAATTAAAGAATAAAAGTTATTTTTCAACCCAGTCTTTCTCAAATGTATATTCCCAAATTCATATTGAACCCCATCCTCACCAGAAGTGTCATCCGTTCTTGTCTTTCAAACCTCCGTCTGCTTCAAACGCATCTTCCAAAAATGCATGGGGTTTTGTCCATCTGTGGATGGGTTTTTGTACGCCCATACAGGAGGCTTTGTCCTCGTGAGGTTTTATCCGATGGTGTTTTTTTACCCGTATGGCATTTTGTCCGATGAGGTTTGTCTGGTATACAACAATCTCGCTCACCATGTAGTTTCAAATCAATGACACCTCCAGCGTCTAACATGGTGTAGTTAATAAGTCTTTTGATTGATCGATTTCAATACAACGCTTCATCTGATGCAAAGATACGCTCAAACGATAATCTCAACTACTTCGTAAGTATTTATTTACATGCAATTACAGGGGGTCCCGGGATCATTTTAATTATGTATGGCTGTCAATCATTTAATCTGTCAATTGAAAGTAGATTTTGACGGATTAGTTTCTTTACAGCCTTTCAATTTGACCGTCTTACTAAGAAAACTTGTTAGATGATTTCGCCTTCGCTCGTTCGGATGCATTGACTTTGACATTCTGTTACGTGGGCTGTTTTGACTGTGGTGGAAATTCTTTTGGGAGTTTTATGTTCTTGTAACAACATGGTCACATCATGTTTTCACCAGTTTTGAATATATATGACAAACTGTGCACATTAAGAGATTTCTTGTCTGGCGTTTCAAATGAGAGAACAGAAGAACAACAGGGTTTCCACCATGCATTTAAGGTTTGTTTTCGTAATATTTCTCGTGATCTGAATTGACATTCCGACACAATTTTTTGGAAGAATATTTCCTAAATCTTCATGTGGACCGATTTTGAGTAGATGTGATGTCTGTCATAAGTTCCTCAACACTGGGCGTGATGTGGGCGATGGGATACAATTCTAAATGAAGGTTGTTTCTTTTAAGTTTTTGAGATACCATCACAGAGTGATGTCTGAAGATTAACCATCGCTTCAAACAAACTAAGACGAATTTTGTAACTAAACAGAAATCATTCGTCCCATGAGTACGACAAGGCGCCATCTGCAATGCCACAGCATTGCAGATGGCGCCTTGTTGGATTCCCTGGATGAATTGTCGGTTGTTGTGCATCACAATTATCAACAGTGATTGCATGTTTTACCACTTTATGTTGAATATGGACTGATGTTAATTATTGTCCATGTCCAACAACAAAGCCCGACTTACCCCCCCACTCTGTGTCACTTATGCAAACTAAACTAAAAACACATCGCCCGGCTTTACGTGCAGTGAGTAGTATTTCAAACCTTTACACTCAGTAAAGACAGCACCGACAACAGACTAAAACTACGTTGTCATTATGTTGCAATAAAACAGAAAAATATTTGAAAATACTTTGGTGACCTCTGCTAGTTCATTGCACATGGACAATTTCAGAAGCGTGCTTTTCGAGAATTGGTAATTGATGCCACTCTGTTATCAAAGAGCCTGGGCAGCTGGCCTGGGTTTATTCAGGCCGCCGATATCGTTTTAACAACGCTCTAGTGTCCGCTGAGATTTTGTACAGACATAAAACTCCAGAACAGCGCTCTTTTTATCACCTGGATTGCCTATTTATGCTGGATACACAGAGATATGAGGCCAGCGCTGCCTCTTTCCCTGCATTCAGGGTAAGATTGTGGAGGGTACAGGGCGTAGGGGGCCCAACTGCTGCCAAGAAATATAACTCAGTATGTTGATGCTCTTACACTTTTTCTCAAGATGAAATAAAAGTTCAAAACACAAATTACTCTAAGCCAAACCTCTTCCCAAACAGGCCATTTGGAGACGGTGAAATATGTCCGAAGGGCTCTAAACGCTTAAAAAACCCATTGTTTTTATTAAAAATAAAAATAGTTGGGGGCTCTTGGTTTTAAAGTTTTAAAAGATATCAGACATTTTTATTATAATACTCCATCCATTACCCCTAGTAACGCACAAAAATGTGCCCCGTGTTAGCAGTACAAACAGCCCATTGAATATTTACGCTGAATATTTACGTAAAGCAGGCAAAATTTGGGCGTTAGATACAAGCCCTAGAAAAAAGTCTAGAATCAAGCATTTGCCGATGTTATACCCGAAAAGCAAAATTTTCTTCCACCAGGTCGAACCACCGCCAGCCCAATGGGTCTCTACTTTCCCAAACTCCACTGGGACCTCCAGTACACCCCGTGCGCCATTGTTTCCAAAAATATACCACAGGCCGATATAAAGCTTGAAAGAAAGGGCAGAATATTTTTTCATGATTCTGCTACAGCTTCACTGCATACAGTTAAAACGAGAAGTCCTGTCAAGAAATGCGCACAAATCGCACGTCGACCTGTGCGATAATCTACGGGTTATGACTATAGTAAGGCTATCAAATTCTGTACATTCGACCTGTGCACAAGCAATGTTTCAGCCAATGGACCTCCGGGTAACCCGGAGGTCTATTGGCAGAAACATTGCGTGTGTTTGCTCTGAGTAACCAGAAGCACCTGCCATGCTTTGGATGCCATTCGATATGGCAATTGCGCGCAATTCCTTCGCGCAGTAAAGCCTAGATAAGCGCGCAGTTCGTGACAGGATTTCTAGTTTTAACTGTAGTTCTGCACGCAGAGCAGCGACATTGATTTGTCAGTTAGACCTGACTCCAGACTATAGAATGGATATGGTCAACGAAGGTGCAATCAGTTTTTTTCCTACCTCTGTAATGAGTCTTACAAGTACGAAAACTTACGCCCATTATCGGCTTTATCAGTGTAATCGTCTCTTGTGTTACGCAATGCTTTGTCCCGCGGGGTGGATAAATCTGTAACTAAACAAAACGTGCTTATGGAACAGTCGCTTGTCGCTAATCAGTATATAAGCGGATTTTTGACGGAATAGAGCGAGACCAATTATCTCTTAGGACTTAATATACATGTACAAGACGTGTAAAGGTGAGTGCCAGTAAAACACCGAGGAAGTGGATTTTCCACGCCTTCCATAACTTATAATAGAATTAAAGTTTCAGTCAATGGACCTTCGGGTTGAACCCCAAGTGCCATTGGCTGGAACTCTTCATGCGCTGCTTGTGAGTTTCCACGGCGGACACTCCACACTGTGGGTGTTTTTGTTGTCACCCGCTCTCCACACCTGTACACAAGCAAGTTTTTCTTTAACATTGGGTCTCATAAAGCAACAAGATGGTTGTCGTATCTGTCCAAATGATATATCAAAACATCATTGTGAAAATGGTGTTTAACTTCTTCAAGACAATGCTTATTGTCTCCTTGGAATTGCGTGATTAGTTAGACCCCCCCCCCCCTCCCCAACCACGAACGGTGCAGATTTGTTGAGCTCGTTCACGTTAGGGATAAGCTTAGGCAAGAAAGAGAACAGACGACTTAGCTGTGGGTGATTTGGAAAGAAGTACATGGAAATTCCGTATGAATCATGTTTGACAAATTCGTCACAGCGTACCAACCTATCGGGTGGGGACGTAAAATGGCTGCTCTCTGTGCGGAGAGAGACACACTTCGTGCAGGCTAAAGATCCCTTCGTAGTATTCGAGAAGAGCGAGGCCACGAAGTTGCTGCTACGACTGTCATCCAACACACCTGCGCCATTGGGCCAAGGTAAGGTGTTAATATAAGTGGCACAACTTGTTCGCCAATCCTTGTAAAACAAATAAGATTAAAAAACAGATTCGTATTCACATCCGCTTTCTTTTGCAATGGCTATTCCGATTTCCTACGGGGGTGGGGGTGGGGTGGGGGGGGGGTCACGGTGGCGCTCTGTACCAAAGAGTACTTCACGTCCATACAGTACTTACCTTCATCCAATGGTAACCCGGCTTGTGAGGTGTTAGTACTTTGGGGCGTCTGTCAATTGCTCGCTGCTGCTCGGTATCTCACTCCGGGTACTCTGACTTCCTCCACCCGTAAAACTGTCCGACACGAGGTGACCACCAAAAGAGTCGTTGAACCCCAAAATATAAATATTGCGAGCCTCGGGGCTGCACGTTGAAAACATTAATTGCTCTACCCACAAATAATGAATATGGACTCTTGCTGCACGTTGAAAATATTGATTGGTCCACCACATCAAATCACGGAGAAGCCATCTTGTTTTTGCTTTTTGGACGCATCATGGTCCTGGGCCGGTTAAAAGAGCTTTCTTTTCAAGAGGTTACCCAGGCCCCTCAGTGTGCCTAACATCTTGGGTTTCAATAACAATCGCACTTCAATTTTTTTTATCTTTCGGACTCGAATCAATGAAAATACGGAACTGTTTCCACAAGTGAAACAGATAATCAAATGCACATGCGCAAATAATACTAAAACTAGTGATTCTAAAATGTGTTTTTATTTATATTTCGGGCGTAATGCAAGAGAAAACTTAGAAAGTTTATATAATAACAGGCAATTCTGACATATCATTGTAAAATTATAACCCCCAGATCATATATTCCGAACACGCATAAACAGTAAAACCCACATTGATGAAATAATCACACGTGCATTCAATGATTAGTGTGTTAGTAAGCAATCCCCCGACGTCGTAAAACGAAACTGAAGTCCAGGTTTAAGAAATTTTCACGAATAGTTTCGTGAATTAAAGACAATATTGCTTTCTGGTTCAGATGGCGAAATGTTATCGATATGAATTATTTGTGTTATCTCATGTCTGAGGCTATTAGTGCGATAAATTAAATCGTATTGTTTCATGTTTGTGTGCACTCGTTTTCATGCTTGCGTGAGAATGAGGGACAGTGGATAAGAAAACGGAACCTGTTTTTTTGTCGCTTTCATGAAATTATGACCCCTCCCACGCGCCTCATCATCTCAGTATCTTGTAGTTGTTTCTGAAAGTATCAGCTTTTTTCATTGGGCCCCGCGAATTTCAAATTTCGAGGTGGAATCAACTCCTAAATGGAATCGTCTGAGGCTATTAGTGCGATAAATTAAATCTTATTGTTTCACGTTTGTGTGCACTCGTTTGCATACTTGCGTGAGAATGAGGCACAGTGGATAAGAAAACGGAACCTGTTTTTTTGTCGCTTTCATGAAATTATGACCCCTCCCACGCGCCTCATCATCTCAGTATCTTGTAGTTGTTTCTGAAAGTATCAGCTTTTTTCATTGGGCCCCGCGAATTTCAAATTTCGAGGTGGAATCAACTCCCAAATGGAATCAAAGATCTGTAACTTATCGTCATGAAAATCGACTTTAGATAAAGTTATCTCCCCTGATATTATTATACACGCGAGGAACATCCCGTTAAGAAGCAAGTAACTGTTGAGAAAACACCTATGTCCTATGACATCAGTAGAAAATAAAGCCAAGTTTCATTTTGTTAATTTTAATAAACGAATGTCCAAAAAAGCATTGATTCGGTTAGGTTACACGAGTATGAGTAAATTTGAGAAACGTAAGGCAAAGTTCTAAAAATCATAGAGGTGATGAGAGAAATAGGAGGGTAAGGCTAAAACGGTTATGATATTTTCACAACCGGTCAATCATATGGTATAACCACGGTTAACCGGTTAATCGGATATGTGAGGTATTCCAATTATAAAATTGCTATTTTTTACCAAAACTTGTAATTTTCCAATGAAACTATACAAACATTGATATCATTAGAACCGGCCCGGTGAGCCGGTTCTAATGATATCTATGTTTGTATCAAATGTATGGTCTTACTGAGGCAGTAAAAAGTAACCATAGGCCTTGGGATGGTTATTTGAGGTTACTTTCTGGTTATTGTGGCCGCTCTGTTGGGAAAGGGGTTAAACTTCTATTTGCCATAAAATGCTTTACCATCATGGTTTTTAGAAACATTTGCACTGCATGTATATTTGCAAGTGATAAGAACGGTTAACCGGTTATGAGCTTCAAAACCGTTTGTTCCAATAACCGATGGGTAACCGGATAACCAGTTAACTGTTTCGGCCCTAGAGGAGGGGCAAAGTTAAATATGTTGTTTGGTAAAAAGTCTTGATATAGAAAAGAAGTATGTTGACAAAGATATTATTTTGTAACTTTTGAACAGGTAATTATTTGAATACTTTTGAATTTTTAAACTCAGTGTAATCATGAAACATATCCGAGGAAGAAAATGAGCGGCACGTGCCCCGAGCCACTCCGCCCCACCCTGTTCCACTTCCCCTGCATGGCATTATATAGATAACGATTGGTCATCCAATACAAAAGTGTCGGGAGGTAACATTCTGAATGGTGGATACCATCGGGCACAAAATTCATTTTCATCCTTACGTTGGTGTGAGGAGTGTGACACACTGGTACGGTGCTGGAAGGGGCGACTGCTGGCTGGTGCTGGGCCTTAATTCTATCAGACTGACCGATGGGGCCTTTGTCCTTAGGTGCTGTTATACGAGTTCAACTACTGACACAAGTCATATAGTGTAAATTTATTTCGAGCAGGGGAGACGACACACATAAGTTTAACCCTTTAATCCCGAGCGGCCTTTTTGCCATAATTTCATTAAATATGATGGATGCAAAGTGCATGTGTTTTGGTAGACAGATCAATATTTTCAACGTGCATACGTGTAATATATACCATCATTTGTGTTTCAAACCTTGAAACCTACATCACACTCTTAACATAAATACAACATCAGGAGGCTTTATATGTGAGAATATTGGGCTTAATCTGGGAAAATGTCACACGTTAGTAGGGGGTGGGTGTCTTGTTCGAAATGTAGAAAATGCGCAGACAATATTTTGGGAACAATTCAAATGAAAATTTGTTCCCGTATATGTACACCTGCTCTGACCAAGCCTGATAATGAACAGCTTGTCATTTGTAGATTGTGGCCCACAGCAGCCCACAGAGGTTTAAATTGGTGGTACCTGTTTAAGAACATTATGAAAAACTCTAAAGACAGCTGTGCCTACTAAGTTTATAACTTTATTTTGGATTTTAATGGGAGAGTGTGGGGGGGGGGGGGGGGGGGTGTCTGAGAACGGTAGTAGAAAATTTTCACGTAGTGGGTGGGTGGGTGTAAAAAGGAGCCGAATAAAAAATAGGACGTCACGTCTCGCAAATCTTTAGTGCCCCCCCCCCCCCCGGTTTAAACTAAAAAAAATCAGTTGGTGCCACCGTTTTTTAGAGCTGTAGGTTAACCGAAACCGAACCGAGGTTTTTAGTTTTTTTTAAAAACCGAAACCGTCGACATCCCGTAATCTAAGGTTTTTCGTTTTTTATTAAATACTCTCTTGCTGCAAAAATTCACAGAATGTAGCCATCCCAGAGTAGTGAGAGTACCCAGACACTGCCAATGGCAGTGTCTGGGCACTCTCGCTACTCTGGGAAGGCTACATTTTGTGAATTTCCGACATTTCAGTTTAGTTGTGTTTGCAGCTTTCCTCAAGTTGCGTGTAGGTGTCAGACCTCGAAAAAGAGCCAAGCACAATAACAGTTCTGTATATTTAGGTAATTATTATATTGGCCTTCCTGATTCTTCATGTATTATAGCTTATTTCGAGCATTCATTGAGTTTCACTCAATTTTACTGCCATTCAGTTATGACTCCGGACATAAGAATGAGTTTTATTGAATTTTATTTGGCCTCATGAACAAACCGAAAACCGAACCGAACCGAGGTTTTACTCCACCTGATAAACCAAAACCGAACAAAGAAATTTAAAAACCTACAGCTCTACCGTTTTTCATAAAAAAAACGTAGTTCATGCAATACGATGAAGTGCACATGTATTTAATAAATGAAAACCTTTTTGATCGGTGAAATATTCTGAGTGTTAATGTTCTCACGTCGGTATCCTTTTTTATTACTTGAATATTAACGTAGAAGAAAACGCGCGCAACCATTAAGACTAAGAAAAATGGGGGTAATTAATTATATATTAATGCTGATAATTGTTTATGTCATTGCTAATTGATTTTTAACGAGACCCTGTTAATTTATAGGTCAGTACACGCGTTATGTACAGAAATCAGCGGCTACTTGTAAACAACCGAACCCTTTAACTTGCTCATCCTCGGGCAGTGTGTTGTATCATAAAGCTAAAAGATCTCCTGTGTGACTCAAAACTTTGACCCATATCAGATGATGTTTAGATATGGTCAATACGTGGGGAGTGGATCGGCAACAAAACACCCACATAGGATCAGTCCGGTTGGCAACTGGGACCGAGTATCGGCCCAGTTCCCAAATGCGAAATTTGGTCCATTTTCCCAACTCCGATTCCAAATCCAAATTTCTCCATCTAGTGGGTATAAACTCAGAAACTCAACTTAAATGACCTAGCGCGAGTAATGGGTAAATCTCGAAACTATTTATTATAAGGTTACAAAGCACGTGGTGCACTGCAGAAAGTTAATTTTGTAACCTAATTAACTCATAAAACAGAACGAACCTCAAAAATGAATACTTATAACAGAGCAGTTGGTTCCAGAAACAACTGCTTAGGTTATACGGTCTTTGCTGTTCACTGTTATTCAAAACATCAGTGGCAGAGAACTTGCCCAAAACAACATTGTGGGTGTATGGACTTGACTTCAAACTTTAGGTGTTAAGAAATTCCGAAGTTTTTCTATTGGATAGCCAGCCTTAACGGACAAGTCATTGTATATTATGTGTCGGAGCAGGCAAGGTACAAAAGTGCTGTAAATGTCTCAAACTCCAACCAGGGATGTGGCTAGAGGGTTTCAGCTGGGGGGGGGGGGGGGGGGTTGAGAGGGGGGGGGGGTTGCCTCCGGTGTATATTCCAACTGTGAGTGGTTTCGATAGGTGGTTGCAGTGCAGCGCTGGGTGATATCTTTTAACCTTTTACCCAACGAATCGCCCGCATCCGCCCGCGTAACATGCAAATACAGCTGCTGAAAAAATATTATTTTTCGAAAAATTTCAACAAAACCATATCATGTGACCCCTCTTTGGAACGAGCTCGTCGAGCTCGTTCCAAGGAGGGGTCACATGATATGGTTTTGTTGAATTTTTAAAAAAAAATGATATTTAAAATAATGAATTTTGAAATCGTCTGCGTTGGGTAAAGTTATGAACCCTTCTGAAAATTTTCACTAGTTCTGAAAGGGAAAAAGCATCATAATGTGTCTGGGTCAGAAAATTTACCGGATTGATGTCAGAGTCGAAATTTTGAGGCCATGTCAATTTAAGAGTAGGAAATTTGAAACTCAAGTTTCCAGTTGGAAATAAAAGATCAAAATTTCTCATCATTAGCTGGAATTTTAATATTTTTCATGAACAATGTTAATTTATTGAATTTCCAACCATTTGCTTTTTGACCTCGGAATTTCCAACTATTGAAAAAAATACTCCTAGCTGGGGGCGGGGGTGAGACTCCTCCTCCCCCATAACCCCCCTCCCGTCGCCACATCCCTGACCCCAACCTGAACATTAAGGTGCCTACAGGGTGAAGTTAAATTTTGATAACCTTGACACTGTAAACTTGACATTTCATTCCGGTCTTTCCACGCATGCGTTTACCAGTTAATAAAAATCATCATCAGCAAAATTTTAATTAATTCTTAGCACTCTGAAAGTGCAAGAGCATTTTCTCCAATCAGTCAGTTTTTCTCTTGTTCACTTGAACTATGAATTTAACCAATTATACTTCGTTTAACCTTATATTTGGTTAAATATCAAACTGCATTATGGGAAATATTTGCTGCTGAAAACTGTGTAATTTTGACATCAGAATGCAGAGGGTTAATGAAGCACCGAGTTGTACCCAGCGGTTCATTTTAAATCATTTTTTTATGATTATTCCTATAATTAGTGTTTGGAATCTAATATTATTGCGCCCGTGGAAATATTGCCCATCCGTTGAAAGTGACCAATCCACGGCGACAGTACTGTAGATGGCGCACAGGTGTACGCAGGGGATGAGACACAAATCGACACGCATCAAGGAACCCTACCCACACCAGACTTTTATCAGTATTGTTGATCAGCTTATTTATTTATTTATTTATTTATTTATTTATTTATTGTCGTTCATTCCCAGACATGGGTATATGACATGAAACATATAGTAAAACATATTCAAATATGAAAACATGAATGATACAAAACAAACAAACAAACAGAAGAAAAAAAAAAAAAAAAAAAAAAAAAAAAAAAAAAAAAAAAAAATTGGAAATATCAGTTTCGTTTCAACGAAGTTTTGTGGACGGATTCACTTGTGTCTAGTCTCTGTGTTTGAAATATCGCTATGACATAACGGACGCCACAACCGTTACTTATTCCCAGTTCCTTATTTGACATTAGTTATCAACCGATTGTATCGATTGTATCGGTTGATAACTAATGTCGCATAAGGAATTGAGAATAGATAACGGTTGTCACGCCCCTTCTGTGACATTGAGAAAGTGCGTGGGTACATTTAGTAGAGCTGTAGGTTAACCGAAACCGAACCGAGGTTTTTAGTTTTTTTTAAAAAACCGAAACCGAAACCGTCGACATCCCGTAATTTAAGGTTTTTCGTTTTTTATTAAATACTCTCTTGCCAGCTCTTGCTGCAGAAATTCACAGAATGTAGCCATCCCAGAGTAGCGAGAGTACCCAGACACTGCCAATGGCAGTGTCTGGGTACTCTCACTACTCTGGGAAGGCTACATTCTGTGAATTTCCGGATTTCAATTTAGTTGTGTTTGCAGCTTTCCTGAAGTTGCGTGTAGGTGTCAGACATCGAAAAATGGCCAAGCACAATAAAAGTTCTGTATATTTAGGTAATTATTATATTGGCCTTCCTGATTCTTCATGTATTATAGCTTATTTCGAGCATTCATTGAGTTTCACTCAGTTTCACTGCCATTCAGTTATGACTCTGGACATAAGAATGAGTTTTACTGAATTTTACTTCGCCTCATGAACAAACCGAAAACCGAACCGAACCGAGGTTTTTCTCCACCTGAAAAACCAAAACCGAAACCGAACAAGAAATTTAAAAACCTACAGCTCTAACATTTAGTACTTGATATCGACGTTACGCTTTCTTCGCCCCAAATGTCAGGAACATCGAATATTTTGAACTCTGATTTATTGGCAACAGGTGCTTCAACCCAGATTCGCAAATGGAGTGAAATTTCATATGGCGCTTTGACGAATAATGTGTGTGTGGTTGTGGGTATGAAATGTGACCTTAATTAGAGCGCGAGATTGGTTGGGTTGTTACTCTGTTTTTTATCCGACGAGATTAAACATCCGAAATGATAAACGCAGGCACTTTTGACACCCGGATGCATGTTAGAATAATCTTGGTTGTCAGAATTTGTTCTCATGAATTTGTTTCGTGACAACGTGTTGGAGAGCGCAAATTGGCACTCTCCAATAAATTGTAACAAGTCAAATCCATTAACAATAACAACAACAACAACAACAACTGCAACAACAAAAATACCCAAACATAAAAAACCCTTTGCCTCTGAGTGAACACAATACACCTCTGCAGGGCATGTCGATTTTAATCATAGCGCGTGACCCCTGCCCCCAGGAATTTGCGCCCATCCCTGCTGTTTATTGTTGTGATAGGAATGTGATAATAGACAGCACAACGAGATTCACAAATCCTTGCATATACATAACATTAACAATCATAACTGGCTTCACATTTCTCGTATTTATAATTACAAATGTCTGAATGTTCGCATTAAATCCCCAAAAGCGAGGTTCTCAAAATGTACAAGACTATTGCTAAATTCCTGAGACATTTAGGATTACTAATATATTTTGCACGTGTGCGACTAAACACATATCTTTGAAATCCGATGCACGTGGCAGTCGAATTGTGATATTACTTTCACGTAGTTATCGAAATTACTCGCGGTGCGATAAAATGTGTGCTAAATACCATTTCTTCTTTTCTCTGAAATAAAATAGTTCCCGGATAAGCAAAAAGAATGATTCTACGCGATTGTAGATTTTGCAACAGACATAACTCTTCACCTGCCGATTTCCGTTGTCAACAAACTGGCGCTGCTTCAAATAAATTCCAAGGCCTTTGTTCAACTGTTCGACATATTCTGATTGGCGAAAATATATGAAAAACACGCACTTTCACCTTTCTCAATTCGCTCCAAATATATTGTAAGGAATTTGTTCAACCGCGGAAAATAGTTCCAGTTTCGACATATTGTGATTGGCGAAAATCTATGAAAATTTATTTAAATTAAAATTTATTAACTTTCCGAGTACACTAAAACAAAGGTAAATGGACATTTTTAACCCTTTACCCAACGCAGACGTTATCAAAATGTATTATTTTAAGTATAATTTTTTTTAAATTTTTTTTAAAAGATTTCAACCAAACCATATCATGTGACACCTCATTGGAACGATCTCGACGAGATCGTTCCAAAGAGGGGTCACATGATATGGTTTGGTTGAAATTTTTTGAAAAATATTTTTTCATCTGCTGAATGTGCATATTACGCGGGCGGATGTTGCCGATTCGTTGGGTAAAGGGTTAACGAGGCCTACAGAAGATTTACTCTTCAACTGGGAGAGTGCTAAAATAATATTCTTCATCAAATCATCAAAATTTGTTAACACGTTTTCCTTCGTTAAATTATGGAAGAGCGCCAACAGACTGACACTTTCGCTTATAACTGTAGTAACGACAAATTCAAAACGACTATATATATATATATAAACAAAAAAGAAAGAATGAAAACAGAAACGGACTTTACAGAAATCCGAAGTTTCAAAACCATATATTTCTGATCCCCTGTTTCCATATATACCCCAATCTTGGTGATGTGATGTTCGAACACTAATCACAAAGCATTGCGTGCACAGCAACTTTAACTATACTAATGTGACAACATTAGAGGATTGTCTTGAACAGTTTGCAATAAATTGTTACTGGTGTGTTTAAATATTTACGTGAAACTCGCGGCTAGAAGAAATTACCAACAAAAATCAGCATCCACTAACGTTGTAATTATCCGATTTAAATTGACGAGACAATGTGGAAGATGATTTGTCACGTGATAAAGTGTGAGGCGTTTTTATGCTGCGAGAAAATATGCATACGGGACTTATTTACCAGAGTGGTGCACGCATGGGATTTGCATTCTAGTTATAAAGGATCTCAAATGTGATTCTATAGGAAATTTATTTACCTAGTTCACTTAATACAATTCGAGCCGAGGTTTACCTTGGCTCGAGTCGAATTTGATGGACGAGGTCAATAACGAATTTGATATCCTTTCTGTCATAACGACCAAAACCGCCACCGCTATTCTCAAAAATCGCCAATTAATTGTCATTATTTTTTTCATTTTTTGTCTCAAAAACATAGGTTATGACCCCTCATTGGAACGAAACCTATGTTTTTGAGACAAAAGATGACAAAAATTAGTTATTCAAGAATTTTGTTTTGCAAGTGTCGTTTGTTTTTCATGTTAGGTAAAGGGTTAAAGTACCTGTTTCACGTTTTCAAAGTCGGAGATAGGCCCTTAAAGACTTAACAGCTCCCAATGATGATATGGACGCACGCCCATGGCAATCTTTCCCATCATAGCGAAATAACTGATGAACTATGAGGGCCAGTCACCACCTTAACCTTTTCCCAGGAGGCCGTTACTAAGCAACCCCCCCCCCAACCGGGTTTATATTAACCATCGCCATTTCCTTTTAACCAAACCCAGAATAAGCAAAATACAGTTTTGATGTTTTTTTACAAACAGATCGTTTCATCTCTGTGATAAATTTGCTATTTCATTGTTTTATTTTAAAAGACAATAAGAATATCTTGTATGAAGATCGCTGCAAATGTTTGATTATTCGTTTAGCTTCACACTTTTCTTGCCAAGACCTGTCACACAGCAAATTTGTGACACAGGGAGGGAGCATTTTTATGATCTTATGAGTTGTCATCCAAGGAATAAAAGGAAAATCGCCACCATTACCGCAGTTCCCTTGCAAATTGGGTTCGTCCACAGAAATAAAGTTATTTATTTATTTATTGGGATTTAAGGTCACATATTTTTGCACACTGGCTAAGCATGACCATGACAGTTTTACGGGTGGAGGAAGCCGGAGTACCCGGAGAGAACCACCATCAACGGCGAGCAACTGTCAGCTCCCCAACATACTAACTCCACACAAGCAGGGTTAGCATTGGTTGAAGACAAGTGCACCGTCGACGTGCAGTACGCCTTAGTACACGACGTCAACGTGCCCCCACATGGCCAATGGAGATGAAGTGTCTTGCCCAAGGACACAACGCGGTTGCCACAGGTGGGATTCGAACCGAGGACTTCTTGGCTTGCAGCCTGCACCTCTGCCTACTGAGCCACCGCGCCCCAGAAATCAAGTTATACCAGTTCAAGACTCCAGTGAGTCACAAACTAATTTGAGATGATTCCAGTCATTTTGCCACCATAAAAACTACTTTACACCATTACAATTCCCACTCTTATCCCGGTAATCAATTCACAGTTAGTGTTATAATATTCATTTAATTTGGTTCACAAACAGGCATATAATTTTTGCAAGCTAGTAACGCTATGGTCTGAATTGGAAAATTATAACAGCAACAAAAAGCTTTTTTCATAAAAAGTAGTTTTCAGCGGGTTGCTTATTGGAGTTCGAGAACGTCCTGTTGTATTTCCCTTTCATAAAACTCTGAAAAGACACAAAACATTTATCCTAACAAATGCCCATCGCATTGAACACTGTCATCGAAGAAAGTGTTAATGACGGGGTTGCTCGTTCAGTTTTGTGTTGAAAAATGAGGACGTACTATGGTAGTGTTGGGGAGAATCATAACGCTAATTGAAAGGACAATAATTGAAGACAATTTTAAGTCACACTTTCAAAATTCCGATCTCACCTGGACCGACAAATAAAAGATGTCAGTTTCCCAGATCAATTTAACGTCAATCAAATCAGCGACGCGAGGATTGTATTGGGTGGGTTATCAGGAAATGGGCGTGGTTGCTGGACGGAGTGGAGTGTATTTTTAATTCATCGCGTTGCGATGAATTAAAAATACACTCCACTCCACGTGCTTGAGTTAGCAGGAAGGCCACTTGTTTATCAATGGAGAACAGACGCTGAGGTTGTCTCGAGGAATGTTTAGACCCCTACAAGCATTTTAATGAAATAATCGAAGTGCTGACCACAACGAAAACGATGAAGTGCGTACCAAGATGTCTTCAGGGGTCTTATTCGTACATTTTCATTATCGGATTCTGGCGTCGATTATGAAGGAAACACTTCGCTATTGGATTATAAATGTATTTATGTTTAGAAATGCACCGATTCGGCAAAGTAGTTGCAATTCGTTATTAGCAGGACAAAATGAGAGTTTCTTACAGCACCACCATAGAGGCAAATTATAAACCGCAGGTAAAGTTGTCATTTATTTTTATCTCGTTGATAAGGGAGCGCGGTGGTTCAGTAGGTAGAGATGCAGGCTGCAGGCTGAGAGGTTCTGGGTTCAAATCCAACTTGCTGCAACCGCGTTGTGTCCTTGGGCAAGACGCTTCATCCCAATTGCCCACGGCGGCATTGTGTACTAAGGTATACTGCACGTCGATGGTGCACTTGTCTTCAAACAATGCTAACGCCGCTTGTGTGGAGTTAGTATGTTGGGGAGTCTGACAGTTGCTCGCCGTTGCTCAGTGGTTTTCCCCGGGTACTTTGGCATCCTCCACCCGTAGAACTGTCCGGAAGGAGGTGACCTTGGCTGTCGAAAATGTCGTTAAGCCCCAATAAATAAATAAATAAATAAATAAATAAATAAATAAAGCTCGTTGATAAGTTTAGTTTTATAAACATTCAACGGAATCTCAGATCAGATCTATTGAGGTGCGCCGCGAAGATGGCCGATAGGAATAGGGGTGGGGTGTAAATATATTTTGGTTCCATTACAGTACGGCCACCGTGTACTGGCCACTTCCATGTGTAGACAATATTACCACGGACGCAATAATATTAGATTCCAAACACTAATTATGGGAATAATCATCAAAAAATTAATTAATGAAGCACCGGGTACAACCCGGTGCTTCATTAATTAAAATTTTGCTGATGATGATATTTATTACCTGGTAAAAGCATGCGTGGATTATGACCAGTCCACGGCGACTGTACTGTGGAGAGGATGGATTACTTGCAAATCACGAGTGAGTTATTTCTTCACGCCACAATTATGTGCTGTTTCTGAAAAAAAGATTCGACAGGAAACGAATCGGGCATCTGATTTCGAATCGAATCGAATCGAATATCAACGTAAAGATTCGAAATCGAATCGAATCTCGAAGCTTCTCATGCCCCTACCTTGGAGCTGTTCTAGTAGTGTGGTAGTGACTTATATTCTTACTAGCGGGTAATACCCGGCGTTGCACGGGTGAAGATGGTTATATCAGCCGTTTTCGAAAGAGAAGGTCTAGGTCACCAATTTCAAGGTCAAGGTCACCCTGCACGGTCTCCCCGATAAAGCCAAAATGATCGATGGGTCAATATACCCGCACATATGAAATTTTAGCCCGATCGGCCCAGCCGTTTTCGAAATAAAAGGTCAAGGTCATCAATTTCAAGGTTGAGGTCACCCCGCACGGGCACCCCGATAAAGTCAAAATGATCGATGGGTCAATATACCCGCACATATGAAATTTTAGCCCGATCGGCCCAGCCGTTTTCGAAATAAAAGGTCAAGGTCATCAATTACAAGGTCAAGATCACCCCGCATTGACACGGCACCCATCCGATGTTACTCGCAGGGACGAATTACACCCGTGTACAAAATTTGAGATCGATTGGTCGAGAAACGGATGAGTTCAACACAGACAGATAGAGAGATAGAGAGATAGAGAGAGATATAGATACAGTCATTCGCATCTATATATTAGATGATAAGGAAGAACGCCCGTTTTACTATATTAAGTTATTATATTTTGTTTACTACTCCTCGGCATGAACAATTGGACCCGATAAACAACGCCTGGAGTGGAAAATGCCTAAAGTGGGCAGCATAGGTATAAACGATTGATTAAACTTGACTTGACACTGGCGTTGCGATCATAATTTAGCCACAGCTGCTGACGTCAGTAGTAATAAATAAATGCATAACTGCTTCTCAAGATCATAAAAAATACAAAAAGTAACGAGAACGTGAGGCAAGGCAGATAATTTACGTTAAGACGTAGGCTGGTTGCGATAACAGGAAACATTCAGAGTGTGTACAAAAAATGTTGACAATGTACAGTACGTGGAAAGTGGAGTACCACGAAAACACACATGGAGTGAAAGTTCCACCCAAACAAAAACACTTTGTCCATGAAAAAGCATAAGAATGCCAAGCAAAGTTTCAACCTCAGGGTTTAGCCTATGAGTGTCGTGATGATGGAAGAGCTCAAGGGGAGACAATTTGCATAATATCTCGACGATTCGGAAATTTCCGATTTAGTGGGACTCGAAACGAATGGAATCGAATCGTCGGGATGATTTTGAATCGAGTCGAATTTCGAAGCTTCGAAATAGTCCCATTGTCATTAGCCTGATAACCAAGGTTATCATTTGAGCTGGAACATAATACATCGGAACTCTATTAATTGAATGGTCAACTTGCCAATGAATATTATTCAGTTAACTGGAGTATCAAATTAAATGGGAGTTTGTCAATTTCAGGCAGTCGAGAGAAAAACTGAGCAGTTATTCTCTTATATATTTTGTTTGACAGAGCTCATGAAGCTCTGTCAAACAAGATATAATAGATTAAATGCTTGTATTGGATGCAGTTATCAATGTACAGTACCGCCACCCTGGAAGTGTTAAAATTCACGCGTGGGCACTGTTGCCAACGGGCGCTATTTCAATCAATAATGAGTAGTTTTATGCAAATATTCAATGAAAGAAGCACCGGGGGGGGGGGGGGGGTACACGTTACTTCATTCATTGAAAATTTCATGGCGATTCCATCATTTTAGGTCGCAGATTACCTGTTAACGCATGCTTCGAAATATTGCCCATGCGTGGATTTTGACATTTCCACGACGACCGAACTGTAATTTCTCGATATACAGTACGTGGAGAGTGGATTGTAACTAAATCACCCGCGGAGTGGTGTTATCACCCAAGCTATAACATTCAAATTTTGTACATATCGTCAAAAACACAAGCAATGTTTCAGCCAATGGACCTCCGGGTTTAACCTGGAGGTCCATTGGCTGAAACTGTGCTTGTGCTGGCTATGTTTTGCAACAAATTTGCAATTATTGCTTGGGTGGAATCTCCACTCTGCGGGTATTTTAGTGATAATACACTCTCCACGTGCTGTATTTCAAGATTTTCTTTATTCAGTTAATAGAAGTTTGCGTGGTCGATCACTGATTACGGAACTGGACTTCAAACCAAAGGTTCACAGTTCGATCCCGGCCAGGGGAAACAACGGTGTCTCAAAGCACTTAACCCCGATTGCTTACGTGGGGGCATGGTGGCCTTGTGTACTAAGGTGTACTGCACGTCGATGGTGCACTTATCTTCAACAAATGCTAACACTGCTTGTGTGGAGTTTGCACGTTGGGGAGCGCGGCAGTTGCTCGCAATTGCTCAGTGGTTCTCTCCGGCTTCCTCCATCAGTAAAACTGACCGACAGGAGGTGATCCTGGCTGTCGAAAGTGTCGTTAAAACCCAATAAATAAATAAATAAATAAATAAATAAATAAATAAATAAATAAATAAATAAATAAATAAATAAATAACAGGAGTTTGCTCCATTGATAACCCATATGAAATTAGCAGTTCAAATCTGTACTGAAGATATGGTAAATTGTTTTATGTTTGGAAGCTGTATTCATTTAACAGGGTTATTCAGTCAAGATTTTTTTCCAATTAAGGGGCTTCAATGTATAATTATTTTTCTTTCTTCTAATTATAGATTTCTGAAAAGAATAAACAAGAGAGGTGAGACCCTTGCAAACAGAACTCAGTGTAGAAAGAAGACAATGTTCTTTCGCTTCGACTGAAACAATGCACCAATAAAGTAAATCCCGCCTAGCTAACTCCTTTTTTCGTTCACTCTGTCGAAGTGGAACTGAAAATAATTCAGTTGGAACAAATTCTGACATTTTAAAATGAAAATCCAAGGAATTGAAAAGACATGCTTTGCTAAATAAGTAAGAAGTAAAGAATAGAAGCAATTTCATTATACTACTAGCCACAATGGCGAAGGAAGTGAATTCAATTTGGACGATGCTATTTTTTCTTATAGTAATAGTATTTTGTCTCCATGGATCGGAGAGCGTGAATGTAATCTCGTATTCTGTTGATGAAGAATCATTTCGTGGAAAATTTATTGGGAATATTGGTGAATCTATAGATATAAGCAATTTGTTAGGAGCAGAGGAATTAAAAACAGTCTCTTACAAATTTGCTTCTCAATCCGACCCACATGTTACCTTATTTTCGTTAAATGACAGAACTGGTGATCTATTGACAGCACAAATAATCAACAGAGAAGATGTGTGTTCTTTCATGTCATCTTGCGTGTTGGATATTAACTTTGTTGTTCTAAGTCTGAAAGGATTCCTGAGAAAGGTCAAGACACAAGTTGAGATCAAAGACATCAACGATAACGCGCCGTATTTCCCGGAAAACGAAATAGCTGTACGTGTTTCTGAACAGTCCGAACCTTTGTCGAAATTCTCAATAAAAGGGGCGATAGATAAAGACTCGGGTCAAAATAGTGTTCAGTCTTATGAACTTCTTCCTACAAATGG